>WTSP01007531.1:0-17734 GCA_025331215.1 Actenoides lindsayi
CACAAACACCCACAAACACCCAAGAAAAAAAACCCCAACACACCCCCACAAAAACACCACCCCCCCCCCCCCCCCCCCCCCCCCCAAAAAAAAACAACCACACAAGAACCACCTCACCATCCCACTAGAGCATGTCCTGAAGTGCCTCATCTATATATTTTTTTGTATACCTCCAGGTATGGTGAATCCACCACCTACCTGGGCAGCCCACTCCAGCACCCGACTACTCTTTCTTCTTAATACCTACTCCAAACCTCCCCTGGTGCAACTTCAGGCCATTTCCTCTAGTCCTGTCACTTGAGAGAAGAGGCCGCATCCACCTCACTACCACCTCCTTTCAGGTAGTTGTAGAGAACAATTAAGGACTCCTTTCAGGCTCCTCCAAACTAAAAAAACCCAATTCCCTCAGCCTCTCCTCATAGGACTTTTTCTCCAGACCCTTCACCTACCCTTCTCTGAACTCGCTCCAGCAACTCAATTGTCTTTCTTGTGGTGAGGGACCCAGAACTGAACACCATACTCAAGCTGTGGCATCACAGGTGCCAAGTACAGGGGCACGATCACTTCCCTACTCCTGCCATACACACTGTTTCTGATACAGTCCAGGATGCCACTGGCCTTCTTGGCCACCTGACCACACTGCTGGCTCATGTTCAGCCAGTCATCCACCAGCGTCCCCAGATCCTTTTACGCCAGGCAGCTTTCCAGACACTCCTCCCCAAGCCTGTAGTGTTGCCTGGGGTGGTTGTGAACAAAATGCAGAACTCAGCTCTGAGCCTTGTTAGATCTCATACAATTGGTGTTGCCCCATCCATTCAACCTGTCCAGATTTCTCTGCAAAACCTTCCTACCTTTAAGCAGATAGATACTCCCACTCAATTTGGTGTCACCTGCAAACTTGCTGAGGAAGCTCTCAATCTCCTTATCTAAATCGTTGATAAAGATATGGAACAAGCCCAGCCCCAAAACTGAGCCATGGGGGACACCACTAGTGACTGGTCACCAACTGCATTTAACTGTTTATTACAACTCTCTGAGTCTGGCTGGCCAGATGGTTTTTAACCCAATGGAGAGTACACCTGTCTGTGCCATGAGCCACCAGCTTCTCCAGCAGAATGCTGTGGGAGAGTGTCAAAGGCTTTACTAAAGTCCAGGTAGACAACATCCACAGCCCCTCCATCATCCACTAAGCAAGTCACCTGGTCATAGAAGGAGATCAGGTTGGTCAAGCAGGACCTGTCTTTCCTGAACCCATGCTGGCTCGGTCTGATCCCCTGGCTGTCCGGCACTTGCCATGTCAGCTCACTCAAGATGAGCCTCTCCATAATTTTCCCAGATAGCGAGGTCAGGCTGACATTATAACCTTCCACACACTAAAGGAATCTCCCAGACTGTCTCCTCTCTGCTGTTATATTTTCATCAGATATCCATTAGGTTGAAGTCCCCCACTAGAGTACGGGCTAGTGATTGTGCAACCTCTGTAGAATGCTTTGTCTGCATGCCTGCGTAAGTATACCACTGTATACTTAATTATAAACTGAATCTATGCTTACCTTACAAGCCATCCATAAGGACATAAAAAACAAGTAACACTTCAAAGAACCCAAGATCTCTGCTTGAATTGTAAGAAAAGTGCAGATACAGGCAAAGAGAGAAAACTCTTATGTCATCTTAGACTATAATTTTTTAAGGAGGATTGGTTTTGTTGTGCTTGGTTTTTTTATGTCTTCAAGTTTTACACAAAAACATATATAATCATCAGGACATTACCAGAAGTAACTACTGATACAATACAAGTTAAAATAAGGATAGAAACAGGATAACAAATAGTCTTAACCAAAAAAGTTACTTTCAGAAAATGTTACTCAATTCAAACCTGCTTATTTAGGTTGATTCTGACAAAATTAACTTAGATGAACATGAAAAATAATTTTAATTTGGAAATGCTGTTTCCAGTACAGAAAATTATGCTAATATGCAGAACCACTTAAATATTTAAAATACTTAAAATGCAAAGATTTTTTTTTTGCCTATTTTTTTAGCTACATATTTCTGGAAACTTTTCATTATGTGAAAATATTAACTGCTTTCCCTTTCATCCTTTATAAGATTTGAATATGCTTTGTAACTCAGCTATTCAAGTTTCCCACAGGTCATAAATGCTACTTTTTAAACATCTCTTCTGACAGACTTCAAAACTAGAATGAGATTTAGATTACTTGCATCACTTTCTGTCAGTTATCCACCTATTACTTATTCACTTTAGCTACCCAGGTGTTAGAGTAATACATTTATAATTTCTACATGAATTCCTATGCATTATTTTTCAGTTGCCACCCATGACAAATAACTGTATCATCACCTCTGTCAGAACTTTTTAATCAGTAGATCTCAAAGGTCTTCGCAAAGAGGAAAAACAATCAGCAGTTACCATTGCTTTAGCAATTCATTATTTTTTCAAAAAGAATTCGCTTTTTGTAACAAAGCGTTCACAAAAGAGGACTGATTTTCCTGATTTGCCAATCTAGTCTTCTTCAGGATGATGGAAAGACAGCTTTTTATGAGATTAATAAATAAAAAAAAAGTAAAATATCCTATTCTAGCATGTTAAAATTTTACAAAAATTCTAGTTTTTCAGAAAACAAAAGAATCTCAATTAAATACTCTGTTAAAACCAATTTCATTAATGTTTTACTTCATAAATACATACTTAAAAATATGAGATTTTATTTTTCATTCCAGTATGAAAGATTTACCTTAGCATTTCTCCTGGTATGTGAATGCAGTATGTAAAGTACCAATAGTAAGTGCCTCAACAGGGTGTTGTAGATGAAAGAACAGAGACACAGACCCCTAGAGTAACAGCAGAGATTGAAGAAGGCAGAGACCTGGTCTTCTTCCATCTCTGCTAAGCTACATTGCCTTCTGTGGGATCAGTTTACATAAATACATAAATGAACACTTGCAGGTTGCATTTCCATGTTAACAGAACACGATCATTCAAGCATAAAAACTTGCAATGCAGTTATTTTAAGCATATTAAAAGAAAGACTGCCCTATGGTTGCTCTCTTGCTTACACATCATTGTGCAACTCCTGAGAAGAAATTCTCAGTGCTATGAAACTCTTCTGCTTCAAACAGATGCATCGGATGAGCCTTTACAGTGATCCAACACCTGTGAGTGCTCTGACAACATGCCTTTATCTCAAGCGTTCCACACATCAAAACTGATTATTTCCACCTCTTCCCTCCAAAAAAAGCAAACACCTTACCTCAGTAAACCTTTGAAGGAGAGCATTTTAATAATTGATTGTCATGATAAACTAATTTACAATACAGAGGCAGGCATTTGGAGGAAATTTCCTGCACAGTGAGAGGTATACACAGGTGATCTTAGAAAGCTTATTTTCTTTCACATTAAAGTCTACCAGTGTTGTTGGGCAAAAAGATTTGATAAGTTGTCTCCATACACTTCACAGCGCAGTAAAAACTAGGTAGTGCAGTATAGTTTAAACAACAAGACGATTTACTTCACTTACAAAATCAAAAGGTAGAATAAAATGGAGTACAGAGCTTCAGAAACTGAGCATAGTTATCTCCACCTAAGAGAGCAGAGCCAATATAAATAGCACAAAGAGAGTCAGAATTATTTTGCTGATGTTTTTACTCCAGCTAAAAGCCGTTTGACAACAGTTAAGGGAAAGAGCCTGTTTAGTAAAAGCAAGTTACACAGGCAAAATTGTCGGAAGGCACCAATTAAGGAGGAATAGTAACAGCATTTGAGGAATTTCAGAAGCAGAGATGTTGCCTGCACATATGTTACATCAACTACTCCTATCTGAACTTCACACAGTCTACCAGCCAAAGTAATTGCTTCAAGAAATTCAGCATTTCCCATCAAAAAAGGTTAGCTCCCAGTTAAGTGACAGTAAAAGTTTCCTCTGTGAAGGCAGGAAGCAAGTATTAAGCCAGAACTAGATTATAAACTCTTTGAAGCATGGACTGAACCTCAGTAGGAGTTTATTCAGGATGGGTCCAGACTCTGTTATCTACTGAACTGCATTATACAGGCACCATTACAATCTTAATAGAAGCAACAACAGTAGGACAGAAAGGATCTATAATAGGTGCTAATATATCTTCACAGGACATAAAAACACCAACACATAAATTCTGAAGGAAGCAGACCTTCATCTAGACTTTAACAGCAAAGCACCTAAGTGATTCACAAATAGGTCATACAGCTAAACTGAGATTAAAACTCATATAACATCTCGGGGGGAAAAAAGGGGGGGGTGGGTGGGGGGAAGTGCTACTTACACAGAAAACTCAAAGCACAGAGGCCTACCTATAAGAAAAATACCTACAAACACTACACTCTCCTTACAACTCTCATTAAACTTACCTAGATTAAAGAAAGCCTTCTTCTCATCTGTGATTCTTATAAAATTATAGTCTAAATCTCCCACTTGCTACAGGAGAAAAACTCCACCGTGAATTCACTATACAGCTTCAGTCACCTTTGTTCCTTCTGTCCTTTCAGCACTAGCAGCTGCAAGCAATGTTCCTGCTCGCACAGCCCCCAGCTGTAGCTGGGGCAGCAAATCAGACTTGCTTAACTGGGGAGTTACACTACAGCTGTAGCCCGGCCACTAAAAACTTTCCTTTCTCATCCCTCTGCAACCCTCCCTTTTCAGGAGATGTGTAGGAATTGAAGATCCTCGAGACTTTTATCCTTTTGAGATGGGAAATTAGCTTCGTATTTTTCTGTGTGCTTTTGTTTGTCTTCTCACAGTATAGTACAACTGGCATGGTGCTAAAGCTAAACCAAGCAGAAAGAAATGAAAAGAGAAACCCCTTCCTCCCAATTCAGTGTTAAGAAGCTGTGGATTACCAGCTGGATGATGCTGTACTCACAGCCTCTAGAGGCTGAAAGGTGAAAATATGGGGCAATTCCTTGCACTTCTCGGATTAAAGCTATTTCCTACTTTTCTGCAACAGTAAAGCTAGCATTGCTTTTGCATTCTGAAAGACAAACAGGCCAAGAAATACGCCGTAACCATCTGATGAGTCCACCTGTACTTATACAAAATAGGGGTCAGGGTGCTCACAATGAAATGAATAACAACTTATCAAAATACTAAAACAATGCCAAGCAGCAATCTCTAAAAATATAAAAGATTAAAACTAAAATGTTTAGAAGGGAAAGAATAAATAGAATTTGTATTACCTCACTGATTCACCCTCCCAAAGCAGAAATGAATAAGTACTTTTAGAAATCTGCTGCATGCAATGAATATTGAAAGTCAAAAATGGCAAGTTATTCTTACAATCCCATCAGCTTGAGGGAGTAACTGACATTTTTGATTCATTTTGCAACGGAATTGATGAAAAAGACAAAGTTCCCTTTGAAAGAGCCTTGAGTTACTGTCTGACCAATTTTCTCCAGAAATAAAGCTGCATGTAAAATGTTTTTCTTCAGGGAAGTACAAGAGGCTGCTTAGGTAGTTACCAATATTTATGACAGATTTATGACAGATTATGACATATATGAGTTTGTTGAAATCCTGACAAAACTGGTACAGTCTATTCATTAACCAAGCTTTGAAGACTAATTTGTAGCAAGACCGTGTGAATAATAGGTCTTTCACAATCTAAAGGATTGACCAAATAATGCAGTCTAAGAATGGAGAACAACTATTATTCTACAGGATCATAAACCCATAGCTCTGGAAAAGCTTGTCTCAAGCACTAAGTTTTAATACACTTACAGAGCGGGCAGTTAACTTCCCCGGAAGTATGATCAACATTTACAAATATCTACAACAAGTGCAATCAGAAAATACAAAATAAAGTCCCATGGGAACAAGTAGCTCTCCAGACTATGGGAGTCAAAGACAAGGAGATAAACAAGGAAAATACATGCACAAGCTTAAGAAGACCAAGCTGCTCAGACAGGAAAAACAGACATTTGACTTGTGCAGAAAGCAAAGCTCATCTAGGTGCTTAGAGAGTAAGTTAGTCAGAACTGCCATGCTTGCAAATTTATGTTAGAAAATAAGGATTTTTTAGGTCTCACTGGCAGTAGTAGCCAGACTATATCTGTCCAAATTAAGTCAAATGCATATTGCATATAAGCAGCAAAGTGAAGAAAGCTGAAAGCAAAATTAAGAAATGTGAAAAGCAGAATCAAGAAGTTTTGCAAAAACATCTCTCATTATCTTATCTCACTGTTGTACTGCAGGAGGTATACATTGAGAATTAAAAGACTGCTTCTTCCTCCCTGCTCTGGGAAGACTTAAAGGCTGGCCCTACTCTATTAGGAGACAGTAATATGAATAAATTGTACTGATTCTGGTGTACTGAAAAAATCAGGGTTACAAGGAACTTTATTCTGTTTGGTTTGGTTAGACCTTTTTGGGACTGTTTGGCCAACTTTGTGTTCAGAGCTTCAGGCAGGAATGAAAAATGTTTCATAAGACAGCAAGAATCTGTGCCACAGGTTAAAGCAATCACATCAAAAGATTCATGTGAAGGATGTTCTTGAAGTTGGCAGGCAAGAGAAAAAGCAAGAAGAAACACAGAGCACTAGAACAAAATCCACACACTTCACTAGTAATAGCACAAGAAAGGCAAAGCTTTTGATGCAACAAAGAGCAATGGAGCTACCAAGGCCTCAAGGGACCTGACAACTCAAAGCATTGCTACTAGAGCTTGTTCTACAAACAAATAATGTGGCAGTAGTTTGCCTTTAAAGTAGTGTTGCCCAGAATGCATGTCTGTAGGGCCACCCATGAACCGCAAGGCCATAGCATTTGTTAAATGAAAGACGCTCTTTCCCACAAGGACCGTGTGCTTCTCAAGTGTCTGCAATACAGACCTGAGGCCTCTCTCCCTTGGTTTCTTTACCAAGTTGTATGATGACTCAGAAGGCAAATCAGTCTGGCCACCACCAAATTATACATTCATATGAAAAACTGAAACGCATTGATCTGGTGAAATCTCAAAGACAACTCAGTTTGAAATGCAGCCAATGCACAACTGGGTGGTACCACGTAATTGGTGAATGTGGGTTGGAGGGAAATAAAGAACCTGCTGTTTTGTGGTTAATTTGAGATATTTACTCTGGAAATAAAAGAACATTATTTTGGGTCTTTTTACCTTTAAGGCTTACAGGAGCTCTGATATTTTACCTGAAGAATACCATTTAACTACTAGAATACGACAAGAGTCACCCTTGTTAAACAGATTGGATAATGATTTGAAATAAAGATCAGTAGCAGTAACAGTGAAACAATGAAGCCAAGCATGTCAGCAAAGCTGATCAGCAAGACATATTATTTAAATTTGTACTAATAAGACTAATAGATGGAATAAACAAGCAGAGAAATGAACTAGCAAGTTGCACATAAACACCATATTAGTTTTTATATAAACTATATTGTCTTCTATAATTTTCCTTTTTTTCTACTAGAGGGAGAGAAGAGAGAAAGCAAAACCTAGGATACTAATAATACAACTGCCATGCTAAGAGTAATTGTATAATTAAAATTCATTTCATAGCATGAAATTTTAGAATTAGTGCCAGGATGAGCACTGGGGAAATGTACATCATTCACAGTATGAATAAGGAAAGTCCATTCATTATTTCATACATACAGTATGCTAACTGGTCTAAATTATGCATTAGTAAGTTTGATTGCATATCTGTTAATCCTTGAAAAAAAGCTTTTATCAAGTATATGGAGGTTCACTGAACTTGCACACTATACAGGCTCTAGATACAGAGTCAGCATAAAAAATTCTTCAAATGTACATAGTTTTCCTATTTCAATTCTGAAAAATCCAGAGAGATTGTCCAAAGAGAATATTTTGAGAAAAGTGGAATGAACGATGTTGAAAGATCACAGGGTTCTCTTTCTACACCAGCTCCTTAAGAATTTAATACACTTTGCATATCTGCTTTTATCAGAAATACTGACCAATAAATCTCTCCTAGTGCTGAGAAAATACTAAAGTGAAATAGAAGCTCTAAACATATAATAATTCAGTGACTAACAATGAGCTTTGCACTTAGGAACAGTAAAGAAGGTTTGTGGGTTATCAGTTCTTTCATTTTAAGGCAAAATATGTTTTCTCTGCATTTCATTAATTCAATTCCCAACATACATGTACCCTCCTTTACTAACAAAAATAATATTCTTAGGTACAGTGAACGCTGGTGATTTCAATACTCCTTCCTACACCGATGCATAGCAAAAGTAATGCAGGTCCATGTTATGAATTCAGAACTACTTCACAGCTTTATGCTGTTTATTACCAAATAACTCCAGCCAAGTGATATGTTTTTCATCTTTGAGATGGCAACAGAATAAGTAAGAAAATATTTAATGTGGATATCTCCATTCAGGCAGTGCTATTCAACACTATCTGTTGCCTACAGTCAAGCAAAGCCTTGTTTTCACTCTTAAAAATCTTTTTTTTCCTAGAGTAAACATGTAGGGAATACAAGACAAATCAATTTTACTGCAATGCAAATCAAGGACAGTCAAGCATATAAGCCAAGTGCAAAGGATGCCACAGTAATAAAACTAGCATGTATTTTTCTCTTGAGATAATTGTGCATGTTCTAAAGCTGTGCATGAACTAGTGCTAAAACACCCCTCTTTAGTCAGTGAAAACCAGAACTTTGTTACAGGGGCTGTTACTGCAGCAGCTCCTCAATAAATACATACCTCTGGTGAGTGTAACATCCTTCTTGCCCAACTGGAAAATGCCTTTGCCGAGTGCCCCCAACCACTTCTCTTGTGGTTTTTTTTTATTCATAATTTACTTTCAAATCAGACAGAAATTTTAACTAACAACATCAGTGGGAGACACTCACCTCTTCCACTGACAACTTGAGCCTTTGCTTCAGCACTAGTGATTAAATTAGCAAGTCAAACAAGGTAAATGTGGGAGGAGGAAACTGAGACATCTTTGCTGCACCTTCTATTCCAAACTGATTATGCTGATGGCCACATTTTGTTTTTAAATCACTAATGTATCTGCCCAAACAATCCATTTGGCGTCGTTTTCACAAATAAGTCATTTCACCTATGGAAATTTTTCACAGAGCCTAATCGTCTAACTTAATGGAAGGGGACAATTGAGGGGAAACAAACAAACTACCATCAGTAACTTCCAGGCACTAGCAAATTGCCTGTTCTTTACAAAACCAATGTGCCCTTTCTTTATTAAGATGGACAAAACATTCCCTGCTAGCTCAGCCAAAGACGCTGGCAAAACACGGACATTTATTTTAACAACCTTAAATTCAAGGGCAATCCAAAGAGAAAGGAGCAGGAGAACAAACTACTTCACAGAGCATTAAAAAATCCCTCATACGGACAGAGCTCTCTTCTCTAAGCAACCAAGAAAAAATTTTCAACACAAGCTACAGAAGAAAAGCCTATTCCCGTGTATCTGTAACGCTTAGATCTGGACAATAAAACAGACGTTGTGTTGCCTTAAATACTCATTTAATTCATTCATTTGTTCATTTAGACAGCTCTTAGATGGATTTCAATAATTTTCTGGATTGCTTTGAGAAAAGGCACTGGCCAGGCTATGTATTCTTATCTTGATTACAACTATTATTATCATTTATGTTAAGCCACTTTGTCTTCACTTTTGCTTTTCCTTGAGAACCTTTCTGATTTTCTTAGTCATAAGGGAGCCATAATGACACCACACAGTTAACAAAGAATATGTTTTAAAACAACTGTATCTTCTTAGTATCAAATGCAGACAATTATATTTTATTGCCAAAAGAAAAATCAAACCTTTTCCAGAAGAGAAACCATTGTTTACTTGGATACTACATGTAGCTATTTCTGTGGTTGGGGGTGGAGGCTATATTTTTCTGGTCTTTTTTTCAGAAACACCACGGTCAGTTCTAACTGTTTTATATTTCAGCAAATGTGGCAGTGATGGTTGCTTCAAACCTGATAAAAATTCCTTTTAGGTGAACATGCCCAACCTGCCCTCACATTCAAATTTTGGCAACTCATGTGTTTGCATACATTCCTCTTGTTGCAGCTTTGCAATACTTAAAGGGGGCTTATAAGAATTATGGGCCTGTTGCGACAGGACAAGGGGTAATGATTTTCAACTAAAAGGAGGTAGACTCAGACAAGATGTAAGAAAGAAATTTTTTCCAATGAGGGTGGTGAAACACTGGAACAGGTTTCCCAGAGAGATGGTAGATGCCTTATCCCTGGAAGTGTTTAAGACCAGGTCAGATGGGGCTTTGAGCAACCTGGTCTAGTGGGAGGTGTCCCTGCCCATGGAAGGAATGTTGGACTAGATGATCTTTAATGGTCTCTTCCAACCCAAACTATTCTATGATTCTATGATTCTTTACTTTAAATCCTACTACTACTCATATCCTAATATAGTTTATCTGTTGAAAAGGTTAGGAAAGGTAAGGCACATAACAGGTGCACAGAATTACCCCAAATTAAACATATTATTTTTTGATAAGGGAGGAAGATAGTTATTAAGAAGATTTTTTCCTCTCAGATTTTTCCACTGAGAACTCTCCTGTGCAGGCACCAAATGAGTAGCTTCTGTCCTGGCCAGCTGCTCCTTTGACCTATATACTCATTCCCGATAGCTCCTCAATATGAGTGGAACTGTGGCCACATCACTCTACTTGCAATTCAGTCTATTGACAGGGTTGTTACTCCATTAATTTCCCTGCAGTTTTGTGTTAAAGTAAGTCTGGGTCACATTCTTTACTAGTGGAACAGCATCTCCTGCTAGAACACGGCTTTCAGACAACATCCACTTTTATGTGTGCCTGTTGATACCAGTTCTACTCTGGCTGTTTAATAAACTATGCTCACATTATATTCTCTGTAATGAATTTGCATCTTCAGACTATTTTTCACAGCTCTACACTAATCAAATCAAACATCAAGTGAGGTGTTAATATCTGTGGTGACTCAACGTTTTAGTGAATTTAATTAGCTAGAATCTTATATACAAGATATGAAAAATTAAAAATATTCTAGTTGTAACTGCCTGCTCAAAAAAAAAAAAGAAAGAGTTAGTTGTACATTTACCTGTACTTAGCTTAAATGTTTAGTTTTACTGGAAGGACTGCATGAACTCGAGTGGCAAGATTTCTCATTGCAGGAAGCAGCAAACACCTTGGTGCTCAGAGGCTCATCACATTTTCAATAAAGTAACTTTTAACTGCAAAGCTATAGAGCTTAACCCATTGGGTATTTGTGCTGAACCATTTCCTATTAAATAAATGACTTTTTCATTTAATGATGGCAGCACAACAGTGCCCATCGGCAGTGATAACTCAAGATAAGTTCAAGGTTACTGAAGCAAGGCTACTGATTTAAGTAGAAAGATTGTACAATGAAACTGATTTTTATTTAAGGCAGTTACATTTTAGTATTTAATAAGCATAAAAAAGCATTAAGCCATACTGTACATTTTAGCCCAGGTACTAAACCAAAAAGAAAGATTTGTACAGATAGTATGAAAAAAATTAAAAGCTAAATTTTCTTTGTCGAAAAAAGAAAAATATCATGGAAACTACAGGAATCTCAGTCTAAAATCTAGACCATACAGACAAATACAGTCATGAGAAGTTTTTTGTCCTCTACCACTGAAGGAGTCACTATCAAAATATGTAATGGCTGTATACAGAACACAATCGACATTGTTTGTAGAAAGGTTTTATTAAAAATCCAGTGTGATGGATTACTTAGGCTAAAAGCAGCAAGCAGTGAAGTTGGAACAGAAATACTGAATAGAACTAAAGAACAGAAAACAGAGTATAAGCAAAAGAAGATCGATATCAAGTGAAGGGAAAACACTTAGAGGAGTTCTACTGTACATTAGGGCAAAAATAGCATTTTTCAATATAAAAAAACTAAATAAATTAAAAAAAATTGAGTGAATCAGACACGTTGTTGTGGTTTAACCTCTGCCGGTAGCTAAACACCATGCAGCCACTCACCCACCACTTTTCTGCCCTCCACCCCCTCCAGGGGGATGGGAAGGTTTGAGATAAGGACAGTTCAATAAAACAACACAAAGAGAGAAGGAAACAACAGTACTAATGAAATGATATACAAATCAAGTATCAGAAACCAGGAAGGCTCAACCTGTACCCAAGATACCACTATCCCTGTTCCAGGCATACTGAAGCAAGCTGAAAACAGGCACCTCCAGCCCAGCCCTCCCCTTAAACAGAGGCATGACATCAGTATGGTATTGAATATCCCTTTGGCCCGTATGGCTGTTTATCCCGCCTGTGGCCCCTACCAGCTGCAGCCCTTCCTAACTGTCTGGGCCAGCAGCTGTTTATGGTAATTAACCCAAACTGAACTCAGGACACACATCCAAGGATTAAAAAGAGTAGATATGTGAACAGGTAAAGAAAAAAAACCATAAAAATCTTTACCAAAGTAGCAAAAAAGACAGCTCTAAGGGAATGGCCTGGAAGCACGGAAAAGTGCAGAATATGTGGACTGAATCACTTTGACTTATATTTTAAATAGAAAATCAGACAAAATAATACAAAAGACATTGAAGATAAATACAAACAGGACTTTGAAAACACACTTTCTGAATTAAAATACATACAGTAGCTTCCATGTAAGATACAGAATCTGGGAAAAAAAAAAAAAAAAAAAAAAGGAGGAAAAAATCCTGAATCTATTTTGCATTGTGCAGTGTTACATTTTGCAGGAAATCTACTAGCCGCTATAAATCAACACAGTGATGCACTTTAATGCACATTTTCCCCTTTCCTGTATCTCATGTGAATGTTGGCAGGATAAGCACAGAGGCTGATGGGTGGAAAACATGTATTTTATCCCTGTGTTTCTGTTTTGTCTAAGAGAACCTTGGAATTTCTGTAACTAGGACTCAGCTCACCCTCACCATGAAAGGATATGAAGAAAAGTTTTGCTTTGTTACCTGAAGCAGCAAGTTTCCCCAAAGCAACAGACTACCTCAAACAGCAGCCTCATTTTAAAACTGCTTTGTTGTAACCCTTGGAAAAGATAGATTTCAGGGATTCTTAATTCCAGCTACATTGTTAAGTAGTTGATCATCACTATATCTGATCTCAGTGAAAAGATCTATACTTTTCTTAATTTGATGTTTTCCTCGAGTATATTTGATAACACAGAGATTAATACAAAATAGAAAGGTCAGTCATGAGGACACCATCATAAAAGATGCAAGAATATAGAGCTGGGAAGGAGGTAGGTGAAGGAGGTGAAGCTCTTCACACTGCTGTGTGAAGAATTCCTCGATAAACCATTAAGTACCACTAATACCTTACAAAGAGGTGTTTGCAGCTTCAAAGGAATGAAATGCTGCTTAATGAATGTAGAGGAGTGCTAAGACTGAGGAGTGCTATCTCCTGAATAAATTCAAATTAAGTATATTAAATATGTTTCAAGAGGAAGGACTGATTCTCACTATGTCTTCTAAAGGTTACTGGAAAGAAAAGAAGTTATAAATGTTGGCATATTGCACCAAGACATAGCACTTCTTGGGAAATACAGCTGACGTAGGAACAGAAAATCCATATAAAAATGTATTTCAGGATAAAATCAACAGCAAGTTAGCAGGATGTTTATCTGGGACACTATTAAGTCTTAATCCAGTGTAAATACAGCAAGTACTCTTTCAGGTTTTTGTTTATGTCCATTATTAAAAGAAAGGTTGTAGCTGTGTTGTTCAGCTTGCATGTTGAAGATAAATACTTTGCAAGGTATTTTATCTAAACCTGAACTTGAATCTGTGGTGAAAAAGTGGCTAACTGGCTAAAATCAAGGTATTCCATGACTGAAGTCCACAATGCAAGGCACTAGAACATGTCTCAGAAGCTGAAGGAGGAGGATGATGGGTGCCCCTGTTTGATGAAAAGGAGATGGATCTGCAAAGCACCACCGTAGCAGGACCGTCTCTGAAGGAGTTTAAGGATACTGTTATCAACTCCTTTGTTTTATAACTGGTTTTCATTTGGAATCACAATGAACTTTACTGAGACACAGGAAGGAAAATAATTCCTCTAGACAACCCTCCACCTCTGTGATTTGTGAATTCTGTGGCATATCTCTAGTGTTCATTATCATAAAAGTGATTACTTTGTGATTTCAGGTACTTTACTTATTTTTCTAACATCAGAGTCCCTTCTGCATTTTTTTATAATAATGTATTTCTTCTTAGGAATCTAATACAAAAAAAAGGGAGAACAAGGAAATTACGATGAGATTTCAGCAAGTCATAATGAAAATACCTTTACAATACTGTCCCCTTAGTGGAAATGTCTAAATAAGTGCATAGAACAAACTGTAAGTATTTTGTTCTCATAGTTACCATTCATAATATGCTACAGTTCTCACAGCTAAACTAGAAAGGTTTAAAAAACTGCCAAGAGCATGTTCTCAGACTCCAACATGTGAAAAAAAGTCCCATAGTATCACTTCCACAACCAAGTAAGTGTTCTTCATGAGTAGGATTAAGAAAACATGGAGGATTATTATGTCATATATCTTTTTGATGGTTTATTGGGGCCAAATAATCCCACACTCCCACTTAGTCTGAAAACAGGTTGTTTTTTGTCTTTTCACATTAGATTATGAAAATATTTGTTTCTCTAACAGTAGATATAATTAGGGAAAAAGGGGAAAAATTCACAGAACTTAAAAGGGACTTTGAAAAGTTGAAGTACAACTGTCCAGTTTTCCAGTAAGCAGTATTCAACTTCATGCTCTCTTTGCAAGCATGCTTCTAAAATACTCTGTATTTGTGTAGGATTCTGTCTTTGCACCATTCACTGAAAGCACTGGCATGGCATTTTTCTTTCTCAATTTTGATATTTCTATCCTGAAATTGTAAAGAAAGTAAAACTTACTACAAGGAGGTCTGGTGTCAGTGAACTTGTTAAATAAATTAGTTCTTTCTGAACAATTCTTGAAGTTGCATTTAATTCTATATCTTTTAGTCTCTAAATGAAATTCTGGTATTAAGACTGAGCCTCTTTCTTAAAAGTATTTTAATTTTCACTTCTTCCCACTTTTTTTTGCTTGTTTGTTTGGTTTTTTTTTTCATGCAAGGCATTTCAAATGGAATTATTTCTGGTTTTGGAACAGTCTTCAAGGTTTTCTTGGCATTCAAATGAAACATGAACTTTTGCCACAACTAATGTTATTTGCTAATTGCTTTGGGGCTGCTGAAGCAGAAGAGGGAGCCCTCGCATCCCTTGTGTTCCCACCCAGACAGCAACAAGAGAATTATCACAAAATCATCTACTAGTAAAAAATGTATCTTCTTTGTTGTATTTATTTTAATTCTTTTGTTTTTCTCTTAGGTGGGGCCTATTTTTTTCTCTTAGTATGTGGCCAATACCATAAGAAGAAAAATTAAACCAATAAGACTATATATAGCTGTGAAAATTTTAAATAGCAGAAACTGCTAATATGTAATTATTTATTTAAGGATGGTACATACAACTTCAACTATGTGACTTAGCATGATCCATCATGTCATTTCCTACCACCATACACACTGTAATACCAGTATTTATTTACTGTGAGGAGAAAATGCCTGAAACAAACTCCTCTCTGCTCAACGTTTCCAATAGGATTTATTGAATTACTTTCCAGTACAATTCCAGTGCAGACCTTAGAATGCTTGGTGGAGCTCCAGTGTTTTATTTAGAATGTTGTGCAGAGTATCACTTACACTGCTTATCTTATAGGAGGTTTGGTTTTTTTATTATGATTCTAAAGATAACATGTCAGAAAAGTTTTTTGTAAGGCTAAGTTAAATGCAGTGCTCCTAAGATTGATTTGACTGAATATATCATAGAACCATAAAACAGAAATACATCTCTGTAAATATTAAATACAACTTCTAAACTAATCTATTCCCTAGACCTAATTAATTGATCTAATCTAATCGATCTAATTGATTTTTTCTAATACTTACTTATAACAAGCTGTTTATAAAAGAATCTATGACGATCTCTCAGGCATCACAGAGTGAAAACATTCTCTTCCATCAAACTGTATTTTAAAATTCATTGGACTTGTCACAGATGTTAAGGTTACAGAAAAAAAAGGATTCTCCAAGATATCAAAGGAGAAATTCTCAGTAATTTACATATGGCAAACTAGTGAAGCAGTTGCTGTTTAAAAAAGCTGTTATTGCTCTTTCTAATTACAGCATTTGCAAGGAGATTACCATTTGTCTAGCCTGCTTTAAAGTATATATTTGAACATAAGTTGACAATATACAACGAATCTATTTAACTTGCAAAAGAAGATGGAGTCTCTTAAAGGTAATGTAAAAACTTGCTGTTGAAAATACTACAAAAAAAAGAAACTAATACTGGCTTCTTTGTCCTGGTACATTCTGTGAAATTACCAGTAGAGGAAATAGAATAGTCTGAGGATAAACTTTCAAGATCTTGAACAGTCTAAAATAATGTGCCTGGGATACAAAGGATCATCAATGTAGAAGTGCACCAAAGAATAGATTAAATTATCATATCTTGAGAGGGGTGAACACCTTCTGAATTGGATATCACTTAACTGCAGATAAAGCAAAAAATTAATCTAGCTAGGAAGAGGGGGATGCAGGCCCTTTATGTATTAAATATTTGAAATAATCATTTACTGGTTTAAAATAATTACTTCCATGTCTTCTTTACAAATCACAGAAAATACATGAAAATAAATTCTGTATGATTCCACCTAAACATCTAGAGGACCCCCTACTCCCACTTGTGCTACACTGTCACTTGGACCTTTTTTTTTCTGGTACTTCTGTAAATTTTTTATTCCTTACTGGAATAAAGGCCACCTTCAGGACTCAGTACCTTTGTTCCATTAAACTGTATGCAACTACTTTATTGATAGCTGTGCCACCTGACATCAGCATTTCAAAGGCATTGAAGTGACTTTGATCCAGCTTCTGCAATAGTGTTTTAATGGTAGTGTCTCATCTGCCTTTTACTCAAAATAAAAGGATGGGACATTTTAAAGGAAAAAGGAAAAAGATTTCAAGGCAACCAACATATGAAAGAGGATAGTTGATCTAAAGAAATGAGGTTTCTGTGAACGCTGCCTGCCTGTCTGTAATTCCTTCCATTAATAACTGTTCTACCTCTTAACTTAGCTTACAGAAAAGCTCCATGCTACACCAACTCCAAATATTTTGTCAGAATCAGAGCATGAAAATAATGACCCAAATAAAGGAAAGCTCAAGAGTGCACCTGTGGTGTTTGGTCTCTTGTGCATGCTGGCTGGCAGGGAACATGGATGGAACCAGATATAGCACATCTAGTTTCTTGCCTTTGCTGTGGTGGCAACTCCAGCATAAAACTCTTGTGCTGCAGAGCATAGTCAGCGGGATGAAATGGAGCTGTAGGACACAGATCTACAGACAATTTGGTTTTGCTGTTAATGTGTCTAACAGATCAACTTACATAAAACAAGTCTCATGGTTTAGGGTCAGGGTGGCCCCTTAGATCTATAACAGACACTCTTTCTTAACCCCCTCCCTCCCCAAAGGGGAAGAGGGAGGGAATAAGGGAAAGAGACTTAGTGATTAGAAAAGGAAACTGGAACAGCTCTAGTGGAAATTAAAAGAATAATAATAATAAAAGTTTAATATATAAATGTATATACAAAACCAGTATTGAACC
>WTSP01007531.1:19155-34388 GCA_025331215.1 Actenoides lindsayi
TCACCTGTCCTGTCCGCTCCTCCCTGCAGGTGCAGCCTCTCACTTTCTGCACCCCCCAATGTGGTACACAAGATCCACCAGTGGCCTTGGTCTGCACACAAATCCTTGGTAGTAACTCTAAACATGAGGTGTTATCACTGCCAGAAGCAGTCACTGTCTGTGAGAACAGGCTGCTAACTTCATAAAGCACAGTTGGAAGAACTGAGCTGAAAAGTAAAATCACTGAACAGAATTAGTTCTATTCTCACTCAAACCAGGACAACAAGATATTATTTTTCTATTACTGCCTTCCTGACTTCCTTTTGGTATGTAATATATTTGATGGTATACTTAAAAAAAGCTAACAGGTATAAGTGACAGGATTTACTACACTACATAGAAAGCACAGCATTAGAATGTATGGTTTAGGTGTCCACTTATAAACTATGTTACTCATTCTGTAAACTATGCTTTATATCTTCTTATACACTTATTCCCCCACCCCCCCACCCCGTTTGCTGGAAAGCAAAATGTAGAAATCTCTCTTTTACACATTTCTGCATTTGCAAGAATGTGTATTCTGGCAAGCTTTTGCTGGGGACAAGTCTAAATGTTTAGCCAAAACGTTAGCATCTAAGAGAAAAAAATTCAAGAGCTTATTGTTGTAAATAGAATTAACACATTTTTGCTCATTTAGGAAATAAATGTACCCACTTCAGTATTTCTCTAGAACCTAGTTTTGTAAAAAATTACCTGCATTAGGTAGTTTTGTTGAGATTTATAAATGGTCCAGCTAAGCTTGTGAATAATAAAACTGCACAGACTGCTGTCAAGGAACTGACACAAAACCAACACAAAACCTCACGCTTTATTTTTTTATGCTCAGCATTAACAAAACATAAACATACAAGACAGCAAAGTCAGCAAATTGCTAAGAAAAATTCCATTCAACTTTCTATCTCGTTAGCTTTTCTGAAGAACTATTTCCCTCTGTTATCTTTTATCTGAGATGATCTTATATATACAGACATGTATATATTATCCTTTTTCCAAAATATATAATAAACATACTGAAATAGGAAAACTAAGTAATTGTGTGAACAGCAATCTATCCTAGCCCACTTCCCTGGGAAGAGCTGAGGAGATGGTGGTATCTCAGATTCAACATGCAATCTGTCATTCCCTCTCGTGACGAAGGTAAACAGCACCACATTGTATTTCTTGTGACATTTACTCAATCTGAACAAAGACAGTATCAACAGCAGTTACAAGCCACCTGTCTTAGAAACATGATAACTCTGTAGTGACAAAGTGTCCATCTTCTATGGGAAATGGCACGTTTCCGTGGCACAAAACATTAACATATGTCAGTTAAGATACCATTTATCCTAAGTCTTTTGACACTCTATCAGCATGTTTAACCATTTTCAATGCATTAACATTTTGAAAGCCAGGCTTGGTATTCTAAATAACAAGAAAAGATTGCAAATGGAAAGAAAAACAAGAGATTTGAGCCAAAGCAGTATGAATTCACTATTAGGTTCTTGTCTTCTTTGCTGTGCTAGTGACAAGAAAGAAAAGTCTTCAAAATATTTTATGCCTTTTAGGGGTCAAACCAGAATAGATGTTCCAAAGTTATCAGACAAAGAAATAAACAGTGTGTGTAGCTACTTGCGGGGTATTGGATTAAATACAAACCTTAGGGAGTTTTCCTACCATATTCTATTCTTCAGGCAGACACAGCATTGCAATATAGAAAAATCTCTTCTTCCAACATTTACTTCAGTGTTATCTACTATTATGCACTAAAAGTCTTAAGCCAGTAAAACCATAGGCTTAATGTACATTAGCAGAAGCAAATTATCTGTATGTCTTTTCCTAGTATTTGCTGCTCCTTGCCCTGTGATGGATGTAGAGTGTCTGTCTATTTACAGAGAGTACATAGTTCTCTGCATATATTGGCCTCAAACCTATTCTATTTTTCTCACCAACTTACACAGGAGCAGGATTAGATCTCTGATAGAAGCTTTTCTGTGTAGAAAGAATTGATTTAAGAGATTAGCAATATGCTGTTGTGGCAAAAGTTATTCTTCATGACAGCTAAATAAAAGAGGTTACAAGGTAGTCTGTTGAGATGTCTTACGTGTTTCCATCAGCCTGTGTAATTTTTTTCCAAAGTATAGTTGATTTAGCTCATTTGATCAGTAAACTGGTCTGGCATTAAGTAAGTCATTTCTTTGTGCTATGGAGTATTACAAGGACAAGTAAGAAAGATATTTGCCTTATTCAGAAAAAAAGACATTATTGTTAAAAGCACAAACTCCTGATACAGTGCATGTCATGACACAAATGTAACACTGTCATGAAGAAAACTCGAATCCAGCTTCAGGGTTCCCGTTAAGCACTTACCTGGAGTGTTCCAGTTAGATTTAGGTATTAGATATAAGGTTGCTGTCAAAAATTTCACATTTTCTTTTGTGAGTGACTTTTGAAGAAATGCTGTAGCTGCATATGGATTAAGTTTTATCAAAGCAATGGGCAAGCACACTTCGCACTAAGCTGACCATGAATTGTAGAGAATTGGGCTTTTTTAATAAACTGTCATTAATTTTAAGACTACAGAGACTAAACACTAATTCTATTCTTTACATGTACATCTTTTCATTTGTGCTATTTTGAACATACATTTCCTTCATAATAACTACCAACCTGGCTACTGAGATCATTCTAGAGAGCATTCAGTGGGCACAGATTTGTGGGAGAGAGCGTGATTCTTTTCTTATCTCTTCCTACTGACTTTACTCAGAAATCAGAATTGGACTGCTGCAGTCCTTGTGAGGACAGTCAGAGACATAGACATTTATAAAGCCTAGACACAAAAGTCTGCATTTATAAGTAAACTGTTCCTAAACTACTATGTAAAGAACAGCTGAACAGGAACAATATTACTGAAGATGCCAAAGGTTCCTGAGTTTTCATAACATTACTGTGTTATCAATCTACAGAATGGTTTAAGATATTTTAATTTTACTTTATTATTAATAGGTTGAAGCACTATACTCAGCCTATAAGTTAGAGCTACGTAGCAACATTTATTAGTGATCATTGAGATGTTTAAGGATATCCCCTGCATTGAGATATGAGTAGTATTAGTAAAACATAACAGAAAGACTGGTATAAGAAGCATACAAATTTGAATGGAACTTTGCTCATTATTAAGGGCTGTCCACATACTTTTCAGTAATAGCTTCTTCCTCAATTCTTTTTAATCTGTGTCTGCTTAGGAGCTACATAAATAATTTAGTTGGGTCCACATACATATCTGTTAAATTATATCAAATTGGCTTTTTAATTTTCCTCCAATCTATCCTAATAAAACAAGAAATTAGCAGTACAGTTGTCCAACAACTTTTTATATGTGGTCCTCATGTTCCAAATTCAGCACATTTCATGGTCTCAGTTTTCTTTGAATTGGATGGAAATGTGAAGGAGTTGTTGATCTCACACTGTCCTAAGTTATATGGAATCTGGGTTTGTGATGTCCAGTTACATCCCACATGGGTGCAGGATTGTGGAGTAGCTTGAGTTGTTTAATGTGAATAAGCAATTACTCATAGTCTATGCATTCAGCCACACTCTAGTGAGCTTGTCTCTCTGCTTCTGTGTCAAACTGTTTTTCTAAAAATGTATAATCTTTTTTAAGCTTTTATACTGCAAACAGTTAAGCATTTACTATAATTTGTTTACATGAATCTCTTAAGTGTAGTTATTGCTATAAATACTCCATATATTTAAATGAACTTAGGCTAAAGATTTAATTATCTACAATGTAGCCCTAGTTACTCCTGCAGAGCTCTAGATTTTTATTATAAATGTGTATTTTATGTAAATTAGATCACATTGCACATGTTGAAACTTGCATTTTTATTTAGTCCCACCGAAGTATGCAAATCCAAAAGATTCTATTAAATTTGGAATAAAAACACTGTTGAAAACAATATTCCTAATGTATTCTTAATTATCCAGTGCTTAAATAATTCCTCTAGACAAATAATATTTTAGTAGCTGTTGTATTTTAAGAATTTGCAATAATTGTGCTTTGAGATTTTAAAGTTTCAACATTTGCATACTGTTTAGATTATTGTTTAGCTGCTTGCACTTTTACATGTTGAAATAAACTATTTTATTCCATGGATAACAAAAAGATTGTTAGGTGGAGAACATAGCTTTTACTAGACTAATTGATATAATGGAAAAAGCAGATAAATTTTCTGTGGTGTCTAAAGCAGACCAGAAGGAAGGCTTTCGTGCATATGTGCTGAAGTAACCTAAGGAATTAAATTACCTCCACCTACAAACTTCGTCTAATTTATGCCCACATACCACTATGACCTTAATAACAGGATTCCTTGTATTTTATGTGGCATGATAATGCACCTCTTTCCAATTGCTTCACCTACATCACTCTCCCAACAGCCATCCTATACCCTCAGGCTCAAAATCTGACAGCAAAGTTCTGTAACTAGAGATGACATCTGAAAGCAGAAATAGCCCCACTAAGGCCTGTGTCCTCTTGTCTTGCAGTTAGGAAGTTTTCAGTGAACTCTATATTTTGAATGAGTGAGGGTTTTTATGCTCCACTTGTTAATATTTGTGCAGATTATACCTTCCGGGATCAAACACTCAAGATTTGTTCTCTGCTCAACTGTATTACACTGTTAAAGACATGATACACCAAGTTAGAGTGAAAAATATGTTCAGTATTTTACCTGCAATTGAGTATGGGGCATTCAGTTTTTAATACAACTCTTACTACATATTAAAGCTACTGTTTTTCTCAATATGGAAAACACTCATTCTGTAAGGGAGCAAATCCACTGTTATCCCTCACTTCAGTGGGATGGGAAATGAAGCAGAGAAGATCTACACACTTTAAGTTGTGATCTTCAACCTCTTAGGAAGCTTCTTTATTGAACTTTATTTCCCACAACTCACTAGAAAGACAAACTTGAGAAGATTCGGCTCATCACTTACTGAAAAAAAGAAAAGTTTTAAACATGCTGTCCTTTGTAGAATAGTAAACTTCTAATAAAGCATTTTTTTTTCTATTTACATGTCTATCTTATTTCTCATTCTTTTACAATATCTAGAAATAAAAAATGCAAATAAAACTAGAAGATTAAAATTGACAAGATATACTGCATTTCTAATCCATCTATTTCACCTAAAAGCATTAAATTGGCTAAAAAAATTGTTACGTAGCCATGCTGGAGCTCCATTTCTCACAAATTCTAACATTTTTACTAGAATTCTGGAAAGCAAGTTCAAATCTGCCTTTTTCTATGTAGGCCAAACTACTTTCTGTCAGAAATATTCATGTAAGACATTAGTTTTGAAAAGACCCACTGGAAAAAAATCACATTTTACTCGTGTTCTTGTATTAAATATGTGTGGACTTGCAAGTACATGTCAGATAAAGAGGGAAATTTTCACCTAAACAAATTCAAATAAATTCAGCAGCTTTCATTCCCAATGTCTGTTTCTTTGTGAGTATAGTTCTGACTGCTGTTTCCTTGTCTGAAGAAAATCTGAAAGCAGCTGTTGTAATTTAAAGCTCTTGTGATATACATGCTTCACTCAACACCATGTTTCTAAAAGTCTTCATCTGAATGCTACAGTTCTGAGCTACAACTGATGTGTTCTTTGCAATCTACGCTGGAATGCCTGTGGTCATTCTCGGCACCTATTTGCAGATATTCTTTCAGTTTCCCTTAGCATCACAGAACCTCTGATGAAACAAAATGGTTGCTGATTGCTGTCTGAAAGAGTATGTCGAGCTTTGTACTTGAAAGTATGCTTCAGTTGAAGTAGGGGGAAAAAATAACTTCTGATCCTATGAAATAGAGAACTTTTCATGCACTATTGATGAAAACGATTAAGTTACACTGAAAAAAGGCTCCATTACAGTAGATCAGATGTTTTGATTACATTTTTAAACTCCTTGCAGTGAAACCGGTTTTCCCATAAAACTATCTATTCTCATTACAATAAATATTGTTTTTAAAATGTCAAATTACAACCCTGAGTATGCTATCAGTAATTGCAAAAAATGACTTCTTGTAGAAAGGCCAATCCTTATACAGACCATAATGACGTGAAAATGGAAGAGAAAGAAAAAGCTTTCTCAAGCTTTAAGAGCTTCTTAATTCCATATGTGGGTTCACTACTGGCTGACCCTGAGGTAGCTTGAGTGAGATAACCCACTTCTTTTTTACTGCATTTCCCAATTATGATTTGATCTTTTTCATGGCACGAAATCATCAGCATTATCTTGATCTCAGTAAGCCTAAAAGGTTAAAACCTATTTGCTTTACAGAAATATCAGGTGTGCTTAACCCTTTGGAGTGACAAAAGGGAAATGCATGCAAGGCAGGAGGGCAATGCAGCTCCCAGGACAGTGAGCCACACTGCTAGAGATATGCTGAGTTTCGTTCTTCCTGCTAGAAGGCTGCTCCAGAGCACTGACTGTGAGGAACTTAGTAAGTTAATAAAGATCATAATAATACCACAGTAAACCTTCCTAACTGATGCTCTAATATACACGAAGTCCACAGGATATGTATCATAGCCTCAAACTTGAGATTATGGTGGAGAAAAAGAACCAACAAAAAGGTATTGTGGGGGTATAAAACATAGAAAGTCACTCCAAATGAAATACATTCTCAGGAATTCCCTCCTGTAATGATATTTAGAATCAAAATGGCAAAAGCATCTTGATTTGGTCAAGACAAAAACTTACACTAAGGCTTTACTTCTCACAGTCAGTACATGGGATTTGTTAGGCTACAGGAATTTTATTTTTTTTAAAGGCTTAAACTTTGTATCTTTCTCAAATTCCTTTTATTAAAGATAATGAACACAAACTTTACATCACATTTGTGATAAGAAAAGAGCCCAAACAGGTCACTTATGTCAGCCAAAAAATGTTTTACAAAGATGTGAAAAATAAGCAACTTGCCACAAGGACATGTGACACTGTATTTTATTATTATATATCATACTTGTTAAAATGATCTATTTGTTCCCAAATGCTGTTAGGCTACTGTGTCAAAATATGTTTCAATCATTGTATGTGTTCATTCAGACTTCTGCAAAACCGTGAACTCTACACATCATGGCAGCATACAAATTTAGTGAAATTTATGCTGTTAACATCAAGGCTAATAAAAATTGCTTAGCTTCCAACCAGCTTTTTTAGTCTGGAGGCAAAAGAACAGAGGATAACTGCTGACAATCAAAATGAGTTAATGCAGGTAGAATATTTTGCTTTCCAATGTATTAATTATAGAATTCTCCATATCTGAAAAGACTTTGGAAAGCCATCTAGTCTCAACTCTACTTCAAACCAGGATCAACACTGAATTCAGACAACATTGGTTGGGGTTTTGTCCAGTCACGTCTTGAAAACCTCTAAAGATGATCCACAGCCTCTCTGGCAACCCAGTCCCATTGCTTATTTGTCCTTATGGACAAAAAGGTTTATACCTGGTCAGAATTTCCCCATTTTGTTTTATTCTCACTGTCTCTCATCAACCTTCTGTGCACGTCAGCAAGAAATCTGGCTCTTTTTCCCCTTGTAGGTACTGGCAAGCTGCTAGTAGATCCTCCCAAAGACTTCTCTTCTGCAGGCTGAACAAACCCACTTCTCTTAGAGTCTTCTCAAAGGACATAACCCTGGTGACCTTCTGCCAGATGCTCAAGTTAATCAACATCTTGCTTGTACTAGGGGTCCAAAACTGGATGAAGTATTCCAGTCATGGTCTAATGAGTGCTGAATAAAGAGGAATAATCATCACTGCTGACTATGCTCCTGTTAATACAGCACATGCAGTCAGTGTTCAGCACTGTAAGGGCACACTGCTGTCCACCAGGACTGGTGAGCAAAGCTGCTACCCAATCAGTTAGTACTCAGCTTGTACCATTGCAAGGGATTACTCCATCCAAGCCACAGAACTTTCCTATTGTTCTTGTTAAATTTAACAAAGCTCCTATTATCCCATTTCTCTGATTTGCCTAGTTCCCTCTGAATGGCAATCTTACCCTCGAGAATATCAACTGCACCCTCCAATTTGGTGTCAGTCACAGCCTTTACAAGAGTACATGCCAAGTCCTCTTCCAGGTCACTGCGAAAGGTATTTATCAGGATAGATCCCCAAGAAACTCCAGTTTTAAGCACCTTCAGGGCAGATCTTGAACAATGATTCAGCTAGTTTTGCACCCATATGATAGTACAGCTCTCTAGACTATAATGTCCCAAGCTGGATATGAAAAACTGTGGGGATACCATACCAAGACGGAGAAATTAAAAAAAAAAATCGAAGTCTTCTTTCTTGACATTCTATCAGAAATGAAAATTTATTAATACCTCATTTTTTCTCTCTTTGACAGACTGGATAGACTGTGAAGTAACTCATATCATAGTTTAAATCTCACTTCAATCTCCATGTAGCAAGTCAAAAAGTTCTACCCAAACTTAAAACTTCCTTCTGGTATTGTAATGCAAATAATGTACTAACTCAGTGTTTAATGTAAAACAAAACAAAACAACAACAAAAAAACAAATAAACAAAAATCAAAAAATCAAAACAAACAAACAAACAAAACCCCTCAAACATTAGTTTTCTAAGAGATTACACAGCTTCATGTATGGTTCAATTAACTTTTTATTTGGAAGCTAGTCAGCAAGTAAAAAAATACAGCAGGTAGGAGAAAGGAAATAATAACCACAATGACCCCACATTTCAGTTTTGGTTTACATAATCTAAATCTTCTGCATTTTGTACAACAGCTTTAGATCCAGGAATAAATTTAAAAGTCTGGATTTCTACCTTATTAAATCTTCAACAGTGAAATTTTTCATGCCTGCAAGAGAAGATGCTGCTAGCTGAACTAGTAATATGTACATTTATTTCACAAATCCACATGCCAAGGTGTTTAACTAGATACCAGGAAACTGAAAATATCAGGAAAAGGGAATTGAACAGGACACTCGTCAACATCCTGACACCAGCCATGGAAAATTAACTGAAACTGAGTGTTCTAGTTCTCAGATCTTATTTATATGTTAATGATAGCAACAGATGTCATATTTCACATGTAACTTATTCCTTTCCTGAAAAAAAATCACCTCCAAATGCCCCAATGGGGCTGACTTTTGGTAAAATTTTTTCAATATCCAGAACCCACAAACAATAATTTTAGTTAGTTAGATTACTTATATTCCTTGACCATAAGACATCAAATGGTCAGTATTTATCTGTACGAACAGCTCTTGATACCAGTAATTTTACTTTTTTTTACTGGAGCAAACAGGTCAAAAATCAGTTTCCGGGTAGAAAGCACAATAGTTAATACAGACAACTAATTAATTCTTTGATGAAGTCATTTCTTTTCAAAAGACAAAAAAAGAACATTGCTTCTTTAAATGAGGATATAATTAAGAAACAGAAGATACTGTCTTTCTTGAAAAGCACCCGGCTAATCAGAATTCATCCAAAAAGAGCTTGCTACTTCTTCTGAAGACCATTTTTCTAGTACATCTGGGAATATGTTAGTACACTTGCTGTCATCTTTCTTAAGCTCTGTTTTGTATGTTTGTGATTTTTATGTTTTATTTTTTCATATTGAGGATCAGGGGTGTTTGTGTCGTTTGTTGATTCCCTCTTTTTTGCAGTCCCTCACAGAGTAAGCCTCAAAGAGGTTCCTTACCCTATTGTTCCTTACAAGCACACTGGGGTTTCCAATGGAGTGTGACTGGCTCTGGAGTGATAAATGCTACCATCATTTCAGTTCCATGGCTTGTAATGACAGTCTTAGGAGAACGGCAGTAGTTATGAGTGTATCGCATGAGTATACTTGAGTCATAATACAGAACACACTATTTTATAGATTAAAATAATCATCCTGTTTTGGATTCTTCGGTTAGTTCAATTACTAACTAATGTCAAATGTACTGATCTTTTAATCTCCTTGAATTCACATGCAGGCAAGAACTTGTAAGACTCATTAACTATAAAGAACAGAAAGATGTGAAATAAAAGGTATGTCAGAATAGCTTTTAACTTGTGGCATAATCATGGGTAAAAAGAAAAAAAGATACTTGTCATATGATTTTTGGATACTTGCACTACAAAATCACCACAAAATCCATTATGCTTAAATAATTTATTCAACCAGTGTATTTTGCAATAATAACACAGTAATTTTGCCTTTTGTAAGCTAAACTAACTAAAATCACAAATCTGATCAACATATCCAAAACCTATCAAAACACTGAAACCCCATATCAAAATCTTAATATTTTTTATCATAACCTGGGCAAAATCCCCCATGTGCAAAGGGTGTCTAGTTTAAAGTGGGTCGGACTAAGCTCATTAAGATTGGTAAGGGTTTTCTTCTAGAAATATATGTTACCAAGAATCCATATTTATATATTTACAGTAAATACAATATATTTTTTATTTTCTGTAAATATACTACTGGCTTCAATAATACTACTAGCAACAATCATAACAATAATAATATCCTTCACTTAAGTGAACTCTATTTTAAAGACATAATAAGCCTTCTAGCACTTGAAAATGTGATTCTGGTAGATCTTGACATGAAGGAAATGAATCTTTTGTTCACTGACCTGAGTGAAATTTTGAGACAGGTTTTCTAATTTCCAAATTTTTGTGCCTATAGTTTCACCCATTGCTGTTAACACAGTGTTACTTATAGTTTTAGTATCAAAATATACATTATTGGACAAATCCTAACAGCTTAAACCTAAACGGATCTCTTGGCAATTACCGATACAAAAAAGAACAATACTTATTTGGAGCTTATAAATTCCTGATACACCTGCAACACTTATTTAGAAAACTTGAAGATCCTTGCTTGCCTTATTGAATCTATAGATATATTATGAAAGAAAGGTTAGATAGCTAATGAAATTATCTGAAGTAAATGAAGGAATTATTTCTAATAGGAAGCTCACACTTCCTTGTCAAGGTGTTCCATTTCTAAAACATGATTAAGGCAGTCTCAAGTGCTTGTTGAGGGCTATGTACTACGGATTTCTTTCCTATTAATTCATACTTGTCTATATTGTAATTTATTTATTTTTTTGAAGACCAAGGATATATCATTTCAACTTTTGCATGCCTAGGAAAGGAAGTAGGAGAGGCTAATTACAAATACTGAATACTTAAATATATTTTCCACTAGTTGTTATAAACCCTGCCATAAAATTGAATACAGGTAATTCCATTACAATGAGGTGTTTTTTTCATACCTACATATATTTGTGCATGTGTACGTGTGATTATATTGTTACACTATTTAAAATCAAAAGACTACTTTAAGTAAAAATTATAATCCACCTTTAACATTGAGAACAAGTGACAAAGAAGATTCCAACAGCCTGAAAATACTTCTCTCTTGCAACCTCTGAGCAAGTTCATCTACAGATGAAAACAGGAAGTGGGTTCTCCTTTTTCTGTGATCAAAACAATGCAGTGCATTGTGTTCAGTGATTTTTGTGATTTGTTTAATAATAATAATAATAATAATTATTACTAACTCTTTCCCTCCTAAGCCACAGTTCTACTTAACTTTTAGAAGTGTATTAATTTTATACTATGTTTCCTTTTAGTGTGTCACAGATAAACATGAAAACTTGTCTGTTTAGGTTATTGGTACAAGTCAAATTAATTTGTTATATATTTTTTCATCCAAGGACTTGTACAAGAGCTTAACTCAATAAATGTTTGCAGGTAAGATACAGAAAAATTGCTTAGCTTTTCTCACCTTACTCCTCTAAGCCAAAATATTTTTTGTTCATATTTACATGACTTAAATCTATCCTTATATTCTAGACCTGTCTCCAATATATGGTTGATTTATCTTCTAGAACAGGAGTGGCCTGTTGCAATGACAAGAAGCCAAGCAAGCATGGCAGAGGGTCAACATGGAAATGAGGAACGCCTGCCTGAGCTAATACACATAAAGTGTATGGAAATTGAACACAGGGTCAAGCCAAGGGGTATATAGCAATACCTACCCTGGGTAGGAACAGAATTAGGAAATCTAAAGTCCAGCTGAACCTGAAGTGGGATGTAAAGGGTGATAAGAAAGGCTCCTGTAGGTACACTGGCAACAAAATGGGAAAATGTGGGCTTACTGCTCAATGAAACTGAGGACTTAAGCAGAACTGATGTGGTAAAATGTCAGGTACTCACTAAACGTTTTGCCTTGGTCTTCACTGGGAAGGTCTAATATCAGACTAGAAAAAAAACCCCAAGTATCACAACCATCTACAAAAAGGGCACAAAGATAGATTCTGGGTTCTACAGACTGGTCAGCCTAATGTCTCCCCTTGGGAGAATTTTTGAGCAAATTTCTCTCAAAAGGCACATGAAGAAGAAGAATGTGACTGAGACTACCTAGCATAGATTTACCAAGGGCAAATTTAATTTGATCAATTGATCCAATTTCTATGATGAGATGAGTGGCTGTGTGGCCAAGGAGAAAACAGTGGTTATTGTTTACCTTGACTTTATTTAGGTTTTTTGGCATGGTCTCCCCTTGTATCCGATTGGTATAAACTCACAGCTAGTCTGCATATGACACTCAGGTAGAGGGAAAGGATGATCCTGTGGAGAGCAGGGCTGTAATTCAGAGAGATTTTGAGAAACAGACCAACAGATACCTCTGAAAGTTCAACACAGGCAAGTGCTAAATCTTGCATTTGGAAGGGAATAAGTGCTAAAGGATGGGGATTGACTGGCCAGAAAACTGCTTTGCAGAAAAGGATTGGGAGTCCCAGTGGATAACAAGTTGAATATGACTTCCTTGTACAAGAACAACATTGATGTACTGGGGTGAGTTTAATAGAGGTTCAACAAGGTGATGCAGGGATGGAGCACATGAGGTGTAAGGACAAGCTGTGTTCAGCCTGAAAAAAGGATACTAAGAGGGTATCTATTAGGCTGTCTGCATCCAATTAACATCTGGTCACAGAAAAGTCACAGCCAGATTGCTGAGCATAGAATGAAAGGACACAAGGAAAACACCTCATGCTGCAGCAGTGGGGATTCTGGTCAGATATTAAAACCAAAAAATATTCACAACCAAGACAGTCAAGAGCTGAACTAGGCTGTCTAGAGACTGAGTAATCTCCATCCTTGAAAATATTCAAAATTTGCCTGGAAAAACCTGAAACTATCTGGTCTAACTTTGAAATTAGCTTTGATTGAGCAAGGGGTTAGACTCCCAAAGGTCTCTTCCAATCTAAATTACTCTATGGTTTTATGACTTTGTGAGGTTTTTTTGCTTGATTTATTGGCATTGACTTCACCAATCTTAACAATGGCAAAACAGAACATGCCATTTCCTCTTAAAAGTGACAGGATCTGCCGCTCGAGAGTCACCTGGCCACATTCAAATACTGATCTCTTCCCTAAGGATCTTGGGCAGGATCCTTTATCTTCTGACCTTTGGAACTCATCTCTTAGAACGGAATATTCTCACTTTTTTTCAGTTCATGCAAAACATGACTGCTATAGCCTTTTTAAAATTTCCTGTCTCAATGACTATGTCACTTCTTTCTAAAGATCTTTACTACTTTTTTATTTTCTTTTGTTTAAATCCTATCAGAACTCTGAACCTCCTTCTATATTACTGTCAGCCATTGTGCGCAAATAACTTGGCTGCCTGGCCTTTAATCCATTTCCCATTACTTAATTTTGCTCTTCCACTTGTAAGAGATTATGTGACTAATTATAGCTGGAGGGACAATAGGAAAAACAGGTTAACTGTAAACTATGAAACCAAATAAAACCTTTGTTGCAGCTTAGCTTACTGTTCACATACCTCTTCAGCACAGTGAGTTACTTTTCTTGTATGATGGCAGGCACTTAACATCAAGTGGAAACTTGAATAGAAACAAATTCTAGTACTTCAACAAACAACCACCATCTCTGTATTATAACTTTTTACAGTTGTAAGAAACTTAAGAGATTAATACTTGCTTCAAAGTTTTTCTGAAGTGTCAAGCCCCAAAAGATCCATACTGATAAAAGCAGAGATCACACATGTGTATGATCTTTATAGTCATATTTCTGTCAACGTCAATCTAGTTTTGGCCACTGGAGCTGCCTTTCACTACAAGAGCTAATTTTAAATGTACTTTACTTTTATCAAATAAATTGTGGCCTTTATGTGCAACTTTTTCCAAGACAAATTTCTTGTTCTCCTGTAGCAAATATCATACAGCTGCTATGATCACATGCTGTAACAAAAACCACTGTAGTGTTTTTGTTTGTTTACAGTAAGTGTCCACTCATCATATTAAATGATAGCTCTTCCTGCTCTCCATAAAACACTTACAGTAAAACCTTATTAAAACTCTGGTGTATTTCATCTGTTGTGGGCACTGTATAAGGCAGTGGTGAAGAAGTGAGAGTGAATTTTCTCAACAGTGAAGCAGAACTAATGTGAGCACTGGGGACTTCTATACTACTTTTAAATTACCTGCAGTATACATACAACAATTGTATATGATTTCTCTATTGTCTTCTGTCTATTCATAACAGCAGGAGAATTCTTTTCAGGATGAACTTAAAAAACTCATTTTCTATAGGATAGAGACTGCAACTTAAATAAACCCTCTGCAAAATGTATACATTCTGCAATAAAATAGTTTTATTTCAAGAGCATATGTATACACACAGTGGAGACAATGCATACTACTAAGTATCACAACCGTAATTTGAAGATCTATCATTTTAATTCTTTATTGGTACAACTCTACTGGTACAGCTACACTTGCAAAGCCATTAGAAAGGCATGGTTAGTATCAACAAATTGATTGCCTGTGTTCATATATGTAAACTATCCTCCTGAACAATATCTACTACATAAAAGTAGATGTTTTCTTTCCATACCTTTTGACTTAACTGCATATTTTAGCTGACCATAGTCCTGCATCTCCGTAATTATCTAACATATGTTGTGACAGTAAAAGGCAGCTGGATAACCTGATAGGAGCACCCAATTGCATGGTCTTCCTAATCATAGAATCATAGAATTGTCAGGGTTGGAAGGCACCTTAAAGATCATCTAGCTCCAATACCCCTGCCTTGGGCAGGGACATCTCCCACTAGAGCAGGTTGCTCAGAGCCCCATCCAGCCTGGTCTTAAAAACTTCC
>WTSP01007532.1:0-37246 GCA_025331215.1 Actenoides lindsayi
TGTATCGGTTGGGTGCTGGAGGAGAGCAGGGGGTGTGGGGGTGTATGTGGTGGGGGGGTGGGGTGGGTGTAGTGGGTAGGGAAGTAAGAAACATATATAACTTGGAGGAAGTGTTGTATAACTATAAAGATGATTAAGAAGCCCCTAGTTGTTTAGATTTTTAAATTATTTTAATGTTTTTCATTACAGAAATCAAAAAGTATTTCTTGTCAGAACAAAAATATTTCTTTCACAGTAGCAATAACATAAAATCAGAGCTGGGATTGACAGATGATACCTTTAAATGGGCTAGGGTACATTGTAGACCTCTTATTCTGAGACATTCCTTTGATACAGAGTTCCTAATTTCTTTTGAATGTCTGGAGTTTGAATGTTTTCAGTAAAATACAGAGATCTGAACACACACAAAGAAAGAGGCAGATTAATTGAAATAAAACAAATGGATTATGCATCCTGATTTTGATAATTATTTTTTTTTAAATACTAAACCTTGTGTGTCTTTCAAAATATGCAGATACACCGTTAATCTTTTTTTTTTTGTATGTGAGTTGTTTAAAAATTGTGAAATAGCACTTGTGAAATGTTAGGTATGACATATCAGTGAGAGAGCATCTTCATTTGCATAATGTGTTCTTGGATTAAGTTAATTGAAAATTTGGAAGTGATTTGCATTCTGTAAACAATTTGGTAAATATCTTTTTCCTATTAGTAATGGTGAAAATGCAGTTGAGTTTAAATGCTGCAGGTAGGAGAAACAAGGTAAGAATAGAATATTCACTGGTGAACAGGAAAGTATATGGAGGATTTTTTCAGCTTTAATAGACTAATAAGTATATTAGGAAATACAGAGTCATCACAAAGTGTTTGAAACCAGCTGTTATGGTGAAGTACTTAATATGCTACTGTAATATAGATGAATGAAATTCATTGAGAATAAGTCAAGTCTTGTTTTATTGCACTGTAATCACATTCTTAAATATTTTTGTTTATTTCTGACTGAGTTCTCCTTTTAAAGTGAGTTTATTTTAAGAGTAGCATCAATTTTTCAAGTCAATAAAGTTGACTTGGTTTACAATGTCTTATTCCTAACCTATAATAAATATTCCAGATCTGGATGCTGGCTGCACTGTCACCCTGGACAAATGTTTTACTTTGAGAAACCAGATGTGATATGTAACTACTATTTTAAAACCAAAAAGTGCCAGTTGCATTCCAGTCTTAATTTTGCAGATTACTTTGTGCGAATGCAGGAGTTAATGTCTCTTGTGGAACCACTGTGCTCTTAGAAGAAATTTGGTGTACAGCTTCTCTGTTTTGTTGTATTAAACTGCAGGTTACTAGCAGCCTGTACATAACTGATGTTTTATAGTACTAGAGTCTGTGTTATCTTCCCATTCTTTATTTGCTTTAAAAATCTTAACCTGATACAGTCTTCCTCTTTCTTTCTTCTTTAGGTTTTAACAACCATTCGCTCAGGACACAGGGCCAATATTTTTAGTGCAAAATTCTTACCATGCACCAACGACAAACAGATTGTATCTTGTTCTGGAGATGGAGTTATTTTTTACACTAATGTTGAACAGGATGCAGAGACCAACAGACAATGCCAGTATACGTGCCACTATGGAACTACCTATGAGGTATCTCACAAAAGTACATGTTAATTTTGAGATAGGTAGAATATGTATTTTCTTGTATTGTTGCCTAAGATTTTAACCAGCCTGCTGAAAGCTTTATTTCAGTTACAATTAAAGAACCTTTCTTCTAGCCTTTTTTGGGGTTGTTTTTTTTCCTTGGAGTAACCTTTAAAAGAGAAATATGTTGTCTAAGTTTAAATGAGAACTTTCCAAAAAGTAGTGTCAATACGACCACTTTCTTTCCAAATACAATAACTGAGTACACCTTCACTGAAAGAATCCTCTGCAGAGCAAAACTGATTTAATTTGTACTGTCAGTTTCTTTCCAAAGTAGGTTAGGGGTTGGGGGCTGTGACTATGTTTTGCATTTTTATTTTTATTCTTCCCCCTCTCAACTTTTTGTCAGTTTAATACCTTTTGCACAATTTAAATACTTCTAAGAAATGCTTATTTCAGTATGTGTGAATAACTTAATCTGAAAAATGGATTTACAGTTTTAGGAAATTTCTCTATTTTGTCTTCTAATTAACTCTTTTATATGTAAATTTAGAGCCAATGTATGCAGTCCTCCCTTAGAAGTTTTGTTCATAGAAATTGGGAAGTGAAGAAGTATTAATTAAGTTAGGAAGATAATCTGTTTGTTTATTTTAATGACAACAAAATTTGCTGCTTCTAAAACTGCTTAAAAAAAAGAAAAGGCAGAAACCAAAATACTCCGGTATTTTCTTCTCTTAGAAAAGGTTATAAATGTTCCAGGTTTCTTGATGATTTGGTTGATTGGTTTGGGTTTTTTTTAACACTGTCATAGTACACACACAATGGGAAAAAAAAAAAAACCAACCAAACCCAAATCCATTACTTTTTTAGCTATTTAGCTCAGACTTCGTAGCGAGCTTTTGAATTTTTCTTTGTATGTTAAGTGAACAAAGTATTTTTAAAAATCTGTTGAATGGCTGTATGAAGAAAGAAAATGGCTGAAGTACTGCCAGAATAAATTTTTGATCATGTAGCAAAAATATCCTTATGGTTGTAATTACATGTTCCATTAAAGGTTTTTGTCAAAGACCCTTCCTGTCTGCAAGGTGACTTTGTGGGTCAGTCAAGCAAACCTAGTGGTATTTATTCTGTCTGGGATTTGTGGTTTTGGTTTGGTTTTGCCTGGGTTTAATACAAGACTATTTTTCAGCTTTGCAGAACATGATTCTGGATCTCAGGCTTGTGTCATCTGCTTTTTATTTTTGAGATTTGTTTTGATTGAGAAACCACTGCTTCCTTGGAATAGCATCAGTCCTTATGGCCCCAAATGAGAAGCTTAACTGCCTCAGTTCTCACTGGTTTACTATATATAGTAGTCTGTAAGCTAGTCTGTGGATTCTGCAAGTTGATTGGATGTTGTCTGTGTCTCACATGAGACCTGCCTTTTCATAACATCTGGAAACTGAGATGCTATTTCTTAAAGCTGAAATGTTCTTGTTGAGGAGGGGGGGGTCTCTCAGGTTGTTGCTTTGTGACTTCCTAGGGAAATAAGAGCCTTCCCTTGCTGGCTGCCTGCAGGCTTGAGGAGCAGCCAGTTACTGGATCAGATGGTACCTCTGTTTCCTGGGTAGCTAGCTGTGTTAAATAAAATGTTGTTGAGCTTGAGAATAGGAGGATGGTTGTGGATAACTGCGCTGAGGAGATGCAAAGATAGTGGTGGAAGTATTGTTAGAACCGTGAGTTTGGGTGACTGAAGTTTGGGATCATGGGCTAGGCTGCTCAGAATATTGCAAATGGAAGAGTTGGTGGCAATATAAAGACATCATAAGAAGTCACTGTAGCAGTCCTAAGCAGGGCTTGGTTGATGAAGAGTTCAGTTGATTGCATGAAGTGGCTGACACCAGATGATGCTGCAAACCGTTGATGGAACTGTGAAAATTCAATGAAAGCAGTTGCCAGTTGTGCGTGTGGGTCAGGGGTAGTAACAGAGGCTAGAACATAACACTTCCAGCCTGTAGTATGAGACGCTGGTTGTCTCTTTGCCAAGGTGGTGTTTGTCATCAGTAGTGATGGTATGCGTATTGCCAGCTACTAAATGAGATTGTAAATATAAATTTGATAGGTACAACAAATTAAACTTGTTAAAGCAGACAGTAAGAGTTTGAAAAACATTTTAGAATAAGTATGGGGAGCCCAACAGTCTAGCAAATCAAGATGCAAGTTTTAATATTGTCCATGTACAATGGCTATAACTGAACAGTAACTGGCTGGATGAATATAATAAATTTCTTCAAAATCATTAGCTGAAGAGAGTATGGACAATTGGCTTCTATATTGCACAGTCAAAATGACAGAAGTGTGATGCTCTTTTGGGTGTTTACAAACACAGTAAATGGAAAGAATCTCAAAACCCCTATATGACATTTACAATTTTAACAATTGTGTCTCTCTTTGAAGTTATTTTTCTTAGCCTGTTTTCCACCCAAGGTTTAACATCTAAATTTGAGTTTTCTTCAAAAAGTCTTTGAAAAGATAAGTGTATAAAAAACTTTAGGAAGTACTTTTGTAAAGGCTATAAATTCAGTTACTGTGTCTTAAACCTGTTATTTGAACATTAAATGCATGTATTGGTGTGGCGCAGCAGACATTGTTTTAAGCCTTGGCATATGAAAGTATAGTAAATAGCAGGAGTTTTTAAGCAAGTGGCTGAGATACAGCTTCAGCTCCTGACATAATGCAGCTTTGTCACTGAGAGGTTTCTCAGTGGTAAAATAATTTCAAAATGTCATGACGTTGCTGCCCAGCTGTATGTAACAACATCGTATTAAATATAGAACTTTGACTCACTGGATTCTTTAAATAACAAAAGCTAACATCGTCCGGCCCTGAGGTACTGATTCTAAATTTAAATGTGGTTTGAATTTATACTGCGCTTTAAACTTACGCTTTCTGACAATTCAGGACGTTACAAAAACATCCATTGAAACAGAGGAATGTGGAAATTTGTGCAGATTGTTATAACTGTGAGAAATTTGGGCAATTGTTTTTAATTCTTGGGGAGAATAGATTAGAGAGGGAGAGAGAAGTACTTGAAACGTGTTTCTGGAGAATTTCTTGTTTATACAAGGCCATTGCAAGTTTATTTTTACCCGGCCAAATGCTTTTCTTTATTGCCCTTCATGTTAATCTCATCTCAGAAAGAAAATGTACTTTTTTTGGACAATTCTTACCTTCATATTTTCAATACAGTAAAATGATCATATATCTATATATTTTTGAAATTGAATATAAAATGATTTTGTAGTTAGTAAAAAAGATAATGCATATATATATGATGTGTACTCATTGGAACTTAAATATAGTAACAATGACTCTTAATTACCGGAGTCTGCACTTCACAATTTCTCTATTTTAGTGCTTATAAATTACTTAGTATGTTTTTAAACACCATGCTTAAAGATTGGCATATGCAAGTGGAGGTACGTACTGCACTATTACGTGTCTGTCATGAAATAGTATCGGTGTGAACAAACTCAAAATACAGCCACTAGAAATAAGAGCTTGCCATGTTATACCATCTTCAGCAACATTCTTGGGACAAAGTGTATGTTTTCAATGAGAGTTCTGCATCAAAATACAGCAAAAATGCTGGAAGGATTTAGTGAATTGAAGAACAGTTGGTGGCTTTTATAACTACACAAATAAAATTATTTTGAGTGAATGTGTAGTGAAAGAGCAATAATGGTTATAGCTCAGAAGTTTATTGTTCTATTCTCATTAAAACCTTGGCTTCATTCTGTCTGTTAAACTTCTTGTTTGTCACCAGTAAGATTTGCCACAGCACACATTGTCTCAGTTAATGTACTGAGTATCTCAAGAAATGGTGAATCCTGCAGAGGTTACCTTTATAGTCCCACTGTAGAGGAAGAGAGAGAGAGAGTGTGTGTCAGTTTTACAGATATCCATAGGCTACTTTTATTAAGGGCAGGGAGGGGGAAGAATAAATCAACACATAAAAAGTGTTAAAAAAATAGCCCATTTGTTCAGTGTTGCACTAGTATGTTACACTATTAGTGATTTTTGTAGCTTTATAAATGTTTATGAAGTAACTAATAGTAGCAGTAGCGTAGGAAAAGAAAAACACTGCTAGGTTCTTAGAAAATTAGTTGCTAGAAATTTAAATGCAATACTTTGTATTGTAGAAACTTATTGTTCAATTTGCCTTCACTGACCTGTAGCATTCAGCTTTAACACTATGGTTGCTTGCCTTTTATTTTGTCTTAAGCAGGCCTTCTTGAGTAAAGCCATACATGTGAGATTCCATCTGAGCCTTCCCTAGTTCAAGTAGGGCTGAGGTCAGGAAAGCAATGGAATACAGTGCTCTCTGAAAAAGTAATAAAATGCAGTGAGGGGGTAGGTTAGTAACAGCCTTTAATAAAGAGCTGCTTTAGGTGACTACTTTGAATGTAAAGGACTGGCCCAATGAGAGTAAGAGCCATCTAGTACTTCTGTTTCACTCAGATTTCTGAGGGCTTTGTTTCTTAATTGTCTTTTATTACTTGATAATAAACTGAGGTTCTGTTGAATTATTACATCAAATTGATTACTTATTGAAAATTGATTGCAGTAAATGTATGTTGCTTATTAAAAGATAACAGAAATAACTGTAAGCTTTGGCCTATAAATATTTCTTGTACAACCTTCCACAGTTTCACTTCAGTAGTTCAAAACTTTTATTGAAAATGAAGAAGCATCATCAGTTTTTCAGTTTTCCTCATTACTTCAAGAGAAAGCTTGGCTTGAGTTGTAATTGCTTTAGTCTTCACTGCTGCTCAAAATGTTGATGTTTTTATTTTCAAATTAATGGTATTTCTTGAAGCATTAATTTTTTTTTCCCTTTTTGTTTTGTTTTGGTTTTTTTGAGCAGATTATGACAGTACCAAATGATCCCTATACTTTCCTCTCTTGTGGTGAAGATGGCACTGTAAGATGGTTTGATACTCGAATCAAAACAAGTTGCACAAAGGAAGATTGTAAAGATGTAAGAGTGAAATCTTTTAATAAAGATGACCTAAATGTAGAGCTGTACATCATACAAACATAGGATATGAATTCTGGTAAGGCTTTTAGAAATAATAGGTTTCAGGGTCGTTGGTGGAGATGACAACATGTTTCCCAACAAACAAAAAAAGTCTGGGGACTTTTTTTTCCTTTTATTTCTTTATTTTCTTTCTTTCTTTACTACTTTTTTTTTTTAATTTGTTTTACTTCACTATCTCCTGTAGCAAGTTTTTATTTTATGATCTTTGGTGTGAGGCTTCAGATATGATAGAAAAGATTCTATGTTGAAATTTAATCTCTTGGTCTAGTTTACATTAGTTACTTAGTTCAGAGTTGTTAGTGCAGAGTTGGAGGCAAAAAATGAGCGTTGAAAATCATTTGCAGCCTTGTGTTCTTGAGCATCCTTTCTACCTCTGTAAGAAAAGATTTGATAATAAATTATACTAGGTCAAATTAATCACTGGTATTACCCCCTAGAAGGTAAGGCATTTGTGGTGTCCACTGTTTGAATTTCAGAAACAGTTTTAATACTGGATTGGAGAAAAACTGACACCAAAGTAAGTATTACTACTCTCTATTAATTTTATTCTGCTTTGTGCACATTTACCCATTCTAGTGGTTTCTTTCTTTCTTTTCCTCTGTCCAGTTATCTGCCCCTAGATGAAATCTATTCTGATCCTTTAAATTAATTTAAACTGTTTCTGCGTATTTGGTACTCCTCTAACTCAATGGTTATCTATATTTCCGTAGGAGAGTCCAAGGTGCAAACTAGTTTATAAGTCTGTAGTAGTTATTCTCATTTAGTCTTAAATGTTTGTTCCTGTGGTTTGGTTTGGTTTGGTTTTTTGTTTCCTTTTTTTAGTTAATCTCATGCTATATTTCTTTCTCTGATAGTTTTCTTCCTCTGCAGTGGCTTTTTTGCTTGAGATATTTACAATCTGTCTTCACAGGGACAGACCTAGTTTTCTCAAAACCTCCTTGACTAATGGGCCTGTGTCCTGAAGTAAAAAACATAATTATACTTCAATAGTCCAGAGCTATTCTTTGAATGCTGTATTTTTGTTTGTTCCAGGATATTTTAATAAATTGTCGTCGGGCTGCCACTTCTGTTGCTATCTGTCCACCAATCCCGTACTATCTTGCTGTGGGTTGTTCCGATAGCTCAGTAAGAATATATGACCGGCGAATGCTTGGTACACGAGCGACAGGTAGGAACCGTACGTTGTAGTAAGCTTTTCTAACCATTTGCAGTTCCAGTTTCAGGTACTTCAAAATAGAGGGTGAATGACTGAAGTGTAATACTGAATGAAGTGTAGCTTTCGTCTCTGAGAACTATGCTTTGTTATGATAGAGCCGTTCTATATTTGGTAATACGGAAATCTTCAAATATGTAATAAACTTACTCTCATATCCATCTTAGAATGCATTGTATACTGAATACAGAAAAAAGACATGTGTAATGTCTGTCTTTGGTCTTGAAACGTGATTCCAAGATCCCAAAAAGCTAGTGATTAAAAAAAACCCCTGCAGTGGTCCCCCTGAATTTTAATTAAGTTCTTATTTTCTTGTACTCTGCCATGCTGGAACGTGTTGCCTCTTAGGGGAAGAGATCTGATGAACTCAATAGTACTGTGCAGTATGCTTACCTTTGCAGTAGTTGTTGCTATATCTAGCATCATTTTCACTGGAAAGCTGCACGTTCTTTAGGGGAAAGCTTCAGATGCTTACCTAAGGATTTTTTTTTTTTATTTTAAAATTTCAGGTGACGAGCAAAAGTGTGTTATGCATTTCTAATATATCTCTTTCTTATAACGTATGATCAGTGTTTGTTTGGACAAATATGTATTAATTTACACAGCTGTGTATACACATCCAGGCCAGTAATCAGTGTCACAAAATCTATTATTTCTTATGGCATTTTCCTGTTGTTAATTGTGATGGAGTAAAGGGAAACAGTAGAGGTCACTCAATAAAAATAAAAATACCCCTCTCATCAGGCTAATGTTCTTGTAAGATCTCTCCCTTTCATCATAGTGGTCAGCAAAATTCGGTGAGAACAGATTCTGGTGGATTGACTGAAAGGTACTATGTACCTGCTCTTATATTGTAACAGTACAGGAGTAAGGTGAATTCAGGTATGCTGGCCTATAGAGGAAAGAATAGAAATGACAAAACTGTGAAGATTCTAATTTTTCTGGATATATTGGTATAATGTTCTGTTTGTCTTGGGGGGCATTGGGGTTGTGTGTATGTTTGTTTTTTAAGAGTTGGATTATTCTATGACTATTGAGCAAACTGCTGGTTTTCATTTTAAACTTTCTGTTTCAGTCCTTATGTTGCGTGGGATGATAAGCTCAGGATTTGTCTGTGGTCACAGACAGTTGCACATACTAAGTCACAACAGATAGGCCAAGCAGGAAACAGCTACATGGCAAATTATGAGCTTCTGGAACAGTCTGTTTTTCTTGGTGTTAGACCTTCTTATAGATAACATTTATCTGCTCACAAAATTGTAATTCTAGAATTTAAGGTTGTTTTAGTGTGTGGAATGGAAGTGAGTTGTCACAGAAGCATGGTAAGTCCAATGTATTGTATAGTTCTGCAGTTTCAAAGTGACCATATTACTATGTCTTGAAGAAAAACTAGGTGGTTTTTTTAATTTTTTTTTTTTTTTTTTACTTTGGGTAAAAAAGAGGAGATCTATGTTAAATTTCCGAAGTTTCATATCATTAATTCCTAATTTGTATGTAGATTTGAATTATTACTGTGTAAACATTCTTATGTTCCAAAATTCCATTTTTACTACGTTTGGCAGATAGCATCAGGTATGTGATATATAAATACATTGGTGTGTCTTTTCTTAATTTTTCATTTAAGTACATAGTGTTTGTAAACAAAAATACTAGTAAGATCTGATCGGTCGCTATTCAGATCCAATTTAATGCAGAAGCTACAGGATACTTAGCCTTTCTCCTCTTCTGTTGGGATGTTAAAAAGGTGATATATAGAAGTTGTTGAAAATTTGCAATAGTAAATGTGTAATCTCTCTTTCTCTCCTCCCTCCCACCTGCTCTTTTTTTTTTTTTTTTTTCCCCTCCCATATAGGGAACTATGCTGGTAGGGGCACTGTTGGAATGGTGGCACGTTTTGTTCCTCCTCATCTGAATAACAAATCCTGCAGAGTAACATCTCTATGTTATAGTGAAGATGGTCAAGAGATCCTTGTTAGCTACTCTTCAGATTACATATACTTGTTTGATCCCAAGGATGACACAGCACGAGAACTTAAAGTTCCTTCTGCTGAAGAGAGACAGGAAGAGGCAAGTGCTTAAGATCACCTGTTTTCATGTGGTTTTGTTTGTTTTTCTTGTGGCACGCTTGTATCAGTTGTATTTCCCTTTAAGTTATGCTTAAAGTAATATTGCTGTTCATAGACAGGTAGATTGCATTACAAAACTTACATATTTACAATATATTTATGTGTATATTTACATAAGTATGTCACTCTGATTTTCTTTTTTGCCTGGCTTCCCTCTCCTAAAGATAAGAAGGCATCTACGTGAACCTCAGGTTTTAAGACCAGCAAGGTGTCAGGTCACTCTTGTAATTGAGATGTATTCTCTGTTATTTTCCATGCCACCAAAAGTATATTCCTTGGAATCAAGTATAAATAACCTTTGTTAAAAGCTATCATTTAATGACAGAGATGAAGGGGTACAAAATGTTTAGATCAAGGAGAAGAGCCACTGCTACTGGGTAGTATTTAAAGTTTTGGCAGTGCAACCAAAACACAAATCGTTGTTTATTATCAACTCAGCTACAATGATACTGACCCTTGTGATCAATAAAACAAATCTCTTTTAACAACAGCAAAGTTGTTTATGGTTCTCCCCCTTGTCTTGCACTACCCCAACCATCCACTACTTTTTTTTTTTTTTTCTGGCATTTCACAAGCTCTTCTGTATCTTGAGTTCATTACCTTTAGTCTGAGCCAGGGGCATCAAGGGAGATTATAATGAGCTGTCAGTGTCCTGCTGTCTTCACCTGGAAGATGAATGTGATGATAATAATGGTGATATCTCCTTCCTCTTTTGCTGCAAGAACCACGATGCTGGTGTTTCCTTCCTTTTTTTTTTCCTCTTCCTTAGAATCTATTTGGAGGCCATTTTAACACAATTTGCAACATGTTTTACATGGTGTATATTCTTTTAGTCTGCCAGTATGGCATGGTTTTGATTTTAAATGTTTGTCTGCATTATTATCCCTAAAACAGTTGTTGCTTGGGCCCAGCCCTTACAGTACAGATAACAGCCACATGCGAGTTGCTGACAAGGTCTCTCTGCTATCCTCCTATGTCCACACCTGCAGGGTATCTGCTGTCAGCCTGTGCCAGTTTATGCTGCATCAGCAGTTCTTTCTTGCACAGTTTAGCTAGCTGGCATTCCTGTACATATAAAAACTGTTAGCAAGAGGTTGCACACCTGTGCAAATCTAAGCAAAACTAAAGCAAGTTAGGTGATAATCACCTGGTCCCTGGACAATTGCTGTAGCAGCTAAATGAGCCAAAGGGATGGTCCAAGCAAGTGAAGTTGAGACAAAGGCTGACAAGTGTGAGGCTTGTGATGTTAGCTTTGTATTAAGCCTGTGACCTATTACTAGCAATGACCATGCTGTACTTACTGGGCTACAGGCTGCTATTACTAGTACAAATAGTGTTGATCAGGAGGGAGTGTAGATTCATATGACTAAGGGAGCATGTCTAGCTGGGGTACACTGTTACCTCACAGAGGCAGGAAAGCAGAGGAACCCAGAAGTATAATGTAATGCATAAATGGTTCTGCCCTTCTCCCTTTCTTCTATGTAACGTTAATCTGATGTGAAGTAATTTGCTGCAGAATTGACTGCCCAGTAACTATAGAGAAGATTGTGACCACCTGTTAATAACAGATCCTACGTATTCTTTTCTTTTGTAGGCACAGAATATGTCCTGTAAGCTCTTCTTGTCAGATGATTTTCCTTAAATGCTATTTTTATCTCAGCCTGGCTTTAAGTTTTAGAGAGTAGAAGGAATGTAAAGCTTCCTGAATCTGCTGGCTCCTGAAAGTTAACGTTTTAAGATGTTTTCACCACAGGGGTTTTACGTTTAATTTTAAATTGTGAGCACAACTATTTACCTTGTTTTGAAAGACAGAAATATCCAGTCAGTACACTTAATTTCAAAGTCTGATCTGCCTTTCTGAATGGTCAAAGCAATAGGTCACAGAAAGTAACACTACCTATACAGTAGTTGTTTTATACTTCCTGCTGAAAAAAAGAACCAACCTGTTATAAAAATTTTTAAAAAGCACAGGTTAAAAGATAAACTAAAGTTTATTTTCATAAAATGTTTTTGTTCTGTTAATGTCTGATTGGGTTTTTTTTTCCCTTTTGCTTAATTGAAAATCCACATTTCATTAAACTGAAGCTACCATATAGTTTTTAACATGAAAAGGTGAATATTTTTGCAGAATTCAGGTTAAATTCTGGAAAATAATATTATTATTCAGTATGGAAAGCCTAAATTAAGGTAGTAAAGTTAGAATTGCGTAAAATAAAAGCTACATTAGTTCTGAGAGTCATTGATTTAGACAAAGTTCTGTGTAGCCAAGACTTGCATTCTATTGATACAGTGTTGGCTTATTCATAGTTGATCTGAACGTATGTTTGACATTCCATTTTTTGTGCCTACAAATTATGTAACTTAACAAAATGGAGATATTGCATTTATATTTAGACCTAGAATTCCGTGCTGTCCAACATAAATAGCTTTGTAATGCTTTTCTTTCTTCTCTCCCCCTCCCAGTTACGGCAACCTCCTGTTAAACGTTTGCGGCTAAGAGGGGATTGGTCAGATACTGGACCAAGAGCAAGGCCTGAGAGTGAACGAGAAAGAGATGGTAAACTCTTTGCAGTTGGAGAAGGGCTGCTGTCTTTGCTTGTGTGTTTTGTTTTGTTTTGTTGGAGCTTTTTTGTTTGTTTTGTTTTGGATTTTATTTTTGAATTTTTCTTAAGTATTCCTGAAATTTATAAGTGCTTCAGAATAAACTGCCTCTGTTCTAAGAATCAACCAAGTCTTCAGAAGTTTTTCTTAGAATTTAACACAGAATTGCTATTCTGCAGTGATTTTTTTTAAAAATGTCTAAATTGAATATATTCTTAAGAGAAAAATTATTTTGCTTCAGTTAGGCTGATGTAAATCAAGGGGAGTTTACTTCATTGTCATTGGCCATGTAGTAACACAAAGTATTTCCCTTTTTGTAGTCAAATGTCACATGTAATCTAAGTTACAAATGAAATGCTCTGATTACACTAGGGGGTTGAAATTCAAAGCAATAACATTGTAATATTCTCCCCCCCACCCCCCCCCCAACTCATGTAGTGACTAAATTTATATGCTTATATTTTCATGTTTGTAATGTACTGCTCAATTACTTGAGGTTTCAGTAGACAGAGCGTTTGCAAAGCTATGCTTTCTGACATAGTGTCTTTCTGACAAAGTGTCAGAAAATAGGATACTGAAGAAGGGCAGAGGATGCTTTGTCACTCGCCTTACTTTTCATCTAACAGTGTGTTTCTGTTGAAATCTGACAGGTTGTTGAGGGTACAAGTATTTGTTCTGGTTCCCTTAAATCTGTCTCTGTCATCTTCTTACCATTTCCCTTTCCAGATTTTCTGTGTTGGTTTTCTCATCTTCCCAGTTCCCCAAACTAGAATATAAGTGCCTAGCTGTATCAGACTAATGGTCCACATAGCATAGGATTCTATATAGGACACAATCAATAGGAGATGCTATTTAGGGAGAAGAAATGAGCCTTCCTTTTACCTTAGCCTGTAGTCTTTGTTGTTCCCCCAGTATTCAGAATTACCGGATTAGAAACATTAGAGGGTGTGTTCCCTTTTGTGCCTTTAGAATCTGCATATGGTTCTATTGCCTGGGAGTTTCTGTAATCCTTTTTTGAACCTGTTGCTAGTGTTTCCTATGGCAAAAAATTCCAGAAATCCAGTGCACACTGTAAAGGAATATTTTCTTGCATTTCTTTTTAACTGCTCTTTTAGTTTTACCATTCTAATATCATAGGATTTGATTACTAACAGTTTTATATCTGCTTACATGGTGCTTTCATTCCACAGACCTTATTTGTACACCACCTCATATTAGGGACGCTTTTGCTATCATTTTTGTTGTAAGTTTTTCCCTTCAAAACTGTTGCAGCTTTGCTTTTGCACTTCACTTTTTATCTAAATTTTTTTTCAGCGAAATATCTTCATTGTCCTTCTAGCTGTTATTTCCCCATAGTATCAAGTAAATCTGCTGGGGAGAAAATAAAGCCTGAGAAAATGATTTCTCCAGTAGACTCCTCCAGTATAGACGTGGGCTACGTTTGGGGTTTTTTTCTCAAAACAAAGCTTCAGTATCTTTACTGTGCATTATTTGATACAACTGTATAATGACTGAGAGAGAATAGCTATATTGCATTTGTTAGGCATGTGGTGACCTGTGACTTGTTTTTCTGTTAACTGTTCATTGTCCTCTCTTCCCATCATTGGCCACTTTTTGTCTGTTTTCTTTGGATGTTGCATTCCATTTTTTGTGTTTTAAGCTTCTGAGGTCAGACCTCCTCTGCCTGGGGTATGGAAAGGGAATGAGAGATCCCAGTGGAGTGGTCTTCTATTGGAAGATTCCAATGTGTTTTAAAAAACAAAACCAAAACTAAACTAAAACACACTACACAGAATACAAAAAACATTTAAAGATTCAAATATTCTATTTCAGCCCTTTACAAGTGGAATTTTTCCTGTCTTCTCTCGTGAAACAAATTCTGTTTCATATATAATAAAACCAGAAATAAAATGAGAAGAAAATGTTTTGAGTTATGTTGAAATAAAGTATGTTGAAGATTTTGCTGCTTGAGAGTCTTTGCAATACTGACTTGATCCAGAGTATGAACATGGAAAATCCTAAAAGAACTCTTCTGTTGTATTAAATTGTGCTTATGAGGAGAATCTAAGTCATGAGGAAGCCTTTTGGAAATGTTAAAAACATCATGTACTAATTTCATTCTAGAATTTTTGCTCTTTCATTTTTAATGATAAAATTGGTTATTTTATAAGTAGCTGGAAAAACATAAATGTCTAAGCTTTCGTAACTTATTTAACCAGAATTTAAAATTGAATGACATAGATTTCGCAAGTTGTGTACAAAAGCTCCAGGTAATTGTAAAACAGAAAAGGAGGAAAGACTGTTGGTTTTTATGCAGTGGCGTGTTCAGCTGGCAATTCTTGTCAGACTGTTGGGCTGAAAAAGATGGTTCAGGGGATTACTAGTGACATAGCTTACAGTGCAGGTCTTTTTATGGAAGAAGAAATGGAGGGAAAAATTAACCCTTTTATAAACTTTTAGATAAAACTTCAACAATACTTGTTTTACAGGGGAGCAAAGTCCTAATGTCTCCCTAATGCAAAGGATGTCAGATATGCTGTCAAGATGGTTTGAAGAAGCCAGTGAAGTTGCACAAAGCAATCGAGGACGGGGAAGATCACGGTCCAGAGGTGATGTTCTTATTTTCAATAATAATAATAATAGTTAAAACAGAAAGTATGTTTATACTTGATGTACAGCCCTTGAATATCAGCCTGAGTTGTAAACAAAAAAATACTTAGTGCACTGTCTGAAGAACTGAGCACACTTGTTTGCCATATGAACGGTAATGCAAAGGGATCTTTAGAGACAGAGTAAATTTACCTTTGGGATCTTGTTTTTCTTGCCTTTTTTAAAATTTGTTTTATTTTTAATCAAAGGTGGGACTAATCGGACAGATGCTCCTGCTACTAATAATGTGCCACCTAATACAGAATCAGAAACTGCAATGGAAGTAGATGGTTCTGACAAACTTCCATCGTCTTCCTCTTCTACAATGTCAGCCCAAGCTCCTTCAACATCATCTTCAACAGAAAGTCCCCCTTCAACTTCATTATTGTCCTCTCCTGATAATGAACAAAGGCCTTCTTTAGGGGCCTCAGCTCAACCTGTGCTCCATCAGTCTGGTGAGAAGAAATCCATCTTGTCATTGTTTATGAAAAAAGCTTTTGATAAGAAACAATTTTATTTTAGGCTATTTTGGGTAATTGATCTCACTCTGTTTCCTTTCTTGCACATCCTTAATGACACTTAAGTATTTTGTAGTTACCAAGTGACTGGCTGTGGTTTAAAGAAAGAGTAAAACCATCAACTGTATGCATTTTTCCGAAGAAGGAATCTCAAAGGGGATGACCAGTATCATCTTTTGAAGTAGAAAGAAAAAAATATTGCTTGTTTTTCCTACACTTATTGTTCTTTTCATGGAATATAAGTAATATTGTGCCGCCTTCAACTGTGATTTGGCTGTAGCAACATCAGTACAATGAATAGCAGAACTTATGCCTGTTGTCATCAGAGGAAGCAGAGTGTTTCCTTCAGCAGGAATCTACATCCTCAACATTTCAGAGTCAGCAATGTTATTTTTTAGCTTCTTGAAAGTATTTGGATGGACAGGGCTCACATTGCATGATATTCCATTATTTGAAATGGAAGTAAATTACATTATATATTGATTTTTAAGTTTGTATATCTTGAGGAAGCTAATTAGCATTTAATACAGACTTACGTTCTTCTTGTGGAAAAATGAAGAAAGTGTATTCCACTGTCAGTGTCAGAAACTTATTTGGGTAGTAAAAGAGCACCTTATGCCCTTTTCCATCTCTATGCAGGAAAAGATGCCACAGCCTGTAGAGATAAATATTTGCATGGGAGTTTTTTTTTACTTTTTTTTTTTTTTTTTTAAAGTGAGTTTCTATGCCTCACAGTTGTGGTGGAAAGGCTGAGATGATCTCAAACACCTACAGGTAGAGATCTGATTATTTTAAAATCCTATGGTTTTGGTATAAATTCACCTTTTGTTTTATACCAATTCTCTTGTGAAAAATCAAGGTCTTTGCTATTGGAAAAGATGACTGATATCATCTTCAAGCCCTAAATTGGGTGTCGTGGAGTAAAGGAGAGATGGGAATTTTCCAGGGAAAATGTGTCATTCAGTGTACGGGAGCTGCTGCAGCCAAAATCTTTGGGACAGTTGAGAAATGAATAGGTGTCTGGTATCTGAAAGACAGGGGGGGTAAAGACTTAAGTGAAATTCATAAAATGTATCAGTCTTGCCCTTTCAAAACTTGCAGATAGTCTGATGCTTATTTAGAGGAAATAAACACTGAGCAGAAGCATGACAATAGACACAGTCCAGATACTCTTTCTAGAATAAGTGAATGCTAGAAAATTTATTTAGTAGCAGAGGCTTTTAGCCACCTGTATTTTTTATTAGCATTGGTGTCAGGTTGCTGCAGCCTCAGGTTTTTCACAATACACACAGAGAACTGATTAAGGGGTCTGCTCTAATTCAGTATAACCCAGTTTAGCTGTCACTGTCTTTGGTATAGAGGGATAGCCACCAAAGAACACATCTACCATTACTAAGGGTTCATTTTGATGAACAGGAGAGTATGTACCATATTAGAAGTAATTGCTTCAAGCTATGTTGTTGAAACTTTGTGGGTTGCATAATGATAATGCACTAGAGAGCATTTCTGGAATTTATGATGCATTTTCTATCCTGCATTTTAAAGAATGCATTCTGACTAGAAAAAGTGTTTTCCTCCTTTTCCCTGAATCTGTCCAAATTTCTAAGTAAAAGTTTATTCTGCTGGCATGAAGATGTTTCTTTCTTACTTTTCTCTAGTAGCATTTCCTCTTTCCCAGTATTACTTCAGACTTGACAATCTCCATATACTCAGTTTTGAAAGGGATAGTGGTGGTTGTTTTGTTGACAGACAGTGGATACTTTCTAATTTATGATTGTATAATTATAAATTCATACAGGGTGTCTGATCAGCTGCTGATCCTTAAAAAAAAAAAAGTTAACATCACACCTCCAGCTCCCTGTTGCCCCCCCAAGCTCCAGATCCACAGAAACAAACAAACAAAACTTTATCTGGTATTCTTTATTGCTGTGTATGCAGATATTAGTGTTAGGACCAGGTGTTATCTACAGGGCTTCTGCAGGAGTAAACTGAATAGCACTATAAGTTTCCACACCTAGTAAGCATTTTGTCTAGTTTGAACTCCTTTCATAATACATAATATACTGTGAAATGAGTCTTTGAGTAACATGGGCAAGTTCAGGGAGAGGGGAAGCTCCTGGGCAGAAGTAGCAGGTCATGGCAGAGCAGTAGCCATAGATTTATGAATGGGAAGGCTTGAATGAGAATTTCAGTTTGGCAATGTTTATATACCTATGTAACCCATGAGAGTGCTCAGTTAGGAGATTTTATTTACTCAGAGTTTCTAGTCTATAAATGTGAAAACCTTCACTCTGCATCAAGAACAGGATTCCCTGAGCTGCATTTAGAGGTGTGTAAAACCTACTGGTTTTTGGGTTGACAGGACAGGGAAAGTGATACTAGGAATAGTAGTTTAAATACAGTGGGGTTGGATAGGAAAACCAGACAGAGGGGTGTTATAAAAGACGGCTGATTGGGGAAGCATTTTGGAAAACAGGAAAGTGAGAAGCTTTCAGCCATTGCTTTGCCTAAGGTGATGGCAGATGCAAGTTTGAATATCGTAGCAAAGTGTTAGCAAATGAAGACTGTGTATTCAGATACTGACTTTCTTAGAACTGGAGTATGAATTCATACTACAGAATAGAACAGGCTTATAAACAGCTTTCCATCAATAATTTCTACCGATTTCTGTACTGAACAGAGGTGCTGGTGGTACTCCTGTCTTTGAAATAGTAATGCTTTTGCATGCATGTTATAAATCAAATATATTGTTCGTATGGTGTTCCAGAAAATATACCATGTGGTGAGCATTTGAGCTTCTACACCTGAATTACTTACTTCATCTCTTAATGTTTTTGAAAATTACATGTTTAAAATAGTCAGTACAAAAATGGTTCAGTGCTGAAGCTTATTGGGATAAGTCTCTATCAGAATGTATGTTCTAGAAGAACACGGAACACTTGATCAAGTTGCAAATAAACAGCACGATCAGTGCAAAAGCTCAGTAGCCTGTTCTTGTCAGTATATTTGAATAATTAATTATTTTTTTAAAAAATATAATGAGACAGAACAATCACTGGAGATTTTCATGATTACCACTATGAAAAAAAAAACCCCACATTTATTTTTCTTTCCTTGCTCAGCCCATTCAGTGTAAAGCATTAATTCACTTTTTACATTAGTTAGAAGATGCTGTAGTTTTAAACCACAAATAAATACCAGATACAATGAACTGTAAAACATAATAATGCTTTTTTTCTGCATTGAGTAGGGGTAGCGGGACAATTGACTAATTAGGAAAAAGCTTTGTCTTATTATGTGTTATTATATGATGTAACTTTGCTTTTAAATTTTGAATGGGTAAGTGGCAATAGCTGGTGTTTGTTTGGTTTTTTCCTTTTTTCTTTCCATTTCTGTTTCCTCACTCCATTTGCTGGCAGAATAAACATTTGCTTAGAGATTCTGAAATGCATAAAATGTGTTGTCATTGAACATATTCAGGATAGTAGTTATCTCTTTATGTTTTTTACATGAATTGTAGTTCTTTTTACATCTTAAATTGTAACTGTCTCCAGACTGAGCAGCAGGTACTGAAAACTGCAATTCTAGACATCATTGAATTTTCCTTAAAAGCATTTTCTAGACTGTTTGGAGTTCTAATTTCCATAAATATTCACGGCACATGAAAATTATTTATAGCTAATCTCTTTGATACCATATTCCTTCTAAGAAGTATATATTTTTCCTTGTTGTTATACCTCATCAACCATAAACTGGCAGGATGTATTTCCCTGAAGTGGTATTAGACTGAGGATGTTGGAGCTCATGACTATTCGATATTAACGGGTGCCTGCCACTAATTTTTGGATTCCATCTTTGGGTTTGTTTCTTTTTGTGAAAGAAAGTTTTTAGAATGTGTTTGCTTCACTGAGTGAATAGATGTTACAGAATATTTATAAAGCTTTTACTTGGATGTAAAGTGATGCCAATGTAATGCTCTCTAGTATTTTAGCATTTTGTAGTACCGATTTTTGTTTATTTATTGTGGGGTTTTTTTTGTCGGTTTTTTTTTCCTTTGCAGATTTCCTCACGTTTGTAAAATACTCCAGAATGCCCTTGATATAAATACTTTCAGGATAGATCTAGCCTAGCAGTTTATAGCAGAACTAACATTTGATGTGAATATTGAGTCTGAATTAGCTTCTCTACTATATTATAGATGAAAATAGTTCAGCAGTGATTCAGGTCAACATAGTGCTTCAACTAGCTAATAAAGACACAACCTCTGTTGTATGAAGTGAAGTGCTTGCTATACAACACTTGTGTAAGTAGAGGAAACCTGCAAAGAGCATGGAAAGAATAAAAAAATTACTTGGACACTGTCGCTGTTGAGATGGACTCGACACAGATGTGATTTCCCCAAAAGCCAAACTTACTGTGCCAACAAGCCCTTTTATAACCCTTCCAATAACAAGTGTCCACACCTGATTAGCCCAAGCAAAGACCACCAGTTCACAATTGGATGCTTTTTTCTCTCTAACTTTGATAAGCTTTCTCTGTTTGTAGACTGGCAGTTCTTTTCTCAGGACTTTCTGGCCTCCTCAAGGGTACACAGATGTCCACTCAAGGTCATTATAAAACTTACATTCCAATCCCTCGGACAAGCTGAGGTCTCCCACAGGACACTTAGTTTTCTAGCAGTTTGCAAAAGATACTTTTAATCAGACAGTAGACTGGAATGTGCCAAAATGGTGTAACTGATGAACGAAACTATAGTCTGTTAAGAGAATGATACTAAGAATTGTTTATGATCCAATCAATTACTTTCTCTGTAGGACCACTTAAAAACAATGTGTTTCATACTTTGAATCCTCATCCACTGGCAGTATCCGAGATAAAAAAATGAGTTCAGAGCAAAGTGTATTTTTTGGTTAGATGCTATTCTGCCACCTGTTTCCGCAGTCCCAGTTAACTTTTTTTCATAGGTGTTTTAATCAAAATGGTACTAATTTATTTTTTTTCCCCACATCAGGAGGCTGTCACATTCACTGTGAAAACTTACCTGTAGACCACAGTTGCATAATTGTACATGACAAATATCCTTATTTGTTATGTGTGTTAGGAACATGAGAATGAATGTTTCTGTTTGCTTTGTTTTGAATCAGTCAGGTTCTATCTATTGTCATGAAATAATTCTTTGTTAAATTGTTTTAAGTGTTGGAGATGGGGAGGGAGAGTGTATTGTATGACATGGAACGTGAACTTTTAAGTCCTGTGATTCATGCATTTAGGAAGAGAAAAACAATTTCAATGTTTTGTTTTATATTTTCTGGATGCTAGTAAATTATGTAAATACTTTTTTTTTTTTTTACCTACTGTAATTACACTTGGTGTCTGTTGCTCATCTCTTTGGTCAGTACCCCAACCCCTCCTCCCTGTTCTGTATATTGTATATGCAATGCTTCTTTCTTTACATACCTTTTTTCTTTTTTTTTTTTTTTTTTTTTTCTTCCTTTTTCTCTCCCCCTCACTGTTTGTCAGAGTTAATGGGACCTGAGTTAGCTATAATCCGTAGGGGTCTACAGCGACTGAGGCTTAAGAAGGCAGAACAACAGAGACAGCGAGAGCTAGCTGAGGGTTCAGCACCACAGTCATCCTCCTCTGATCAGTCCTCCTCTAAGGGCTCCTCACAGGACACTCAGACATCAGGTTGTCATTTGTCAAGGTTTTTTAAGCAGCTAACATAGTTATAGTTTGTGCTGCTGTTGTTTGCTGAGATGCTTCTCTTCCAGAACAAGACAGTTAATGCGTTTGCTGCTTGTCTTACTTTGCATGTGGTGGTGTTTATCATCACATGGTTAGAGAAAGAGTAATATTGACAGTTTTCATTTATCTAACATGTTTGGATTATACAGTCAAATGATATTATATGAAGGAAGATTCCTAGGTGCATGGTATCAGGTGTGCGCAATGTTTGCTGGAGCAATTGAGCAAGAAATTGCTGCATTCTGAGTAGAGTAAGGTACTTACACACTTGAAATTGCATTTTGTTGTTAATTGTACCCAATAGTAATGTTTAAGACTTGGCTTTGGTTTAGCATATGTTCTAAATCGGTAAAACACAATTTTGGCACTCTTAAACGTTCGGGGTTTGCAGTAAGTAGAGTGAAAATACTTGTACCAAGCCAATGTCCCTGGATATACTCTCCTTTTTCGAACAGTCACTTTTCATTTCGCCATCCTCTTTCGTCTTATTGAGATTAAAAATTATTGCAAGAAAGCCTTGGAGATATTTATAATAGAGAGACACATTTGAAAAGGTTAGAGTAGAAGCATGAATGTGAATAAAGAGGTAAACCCTAAAGCATAAACTTGAAGTGGATTTTGTCCTGGCACCATGCAAGAATGAGTGAGCTGCATGCTGTGTGCATGCTGCATCAGCTATTTTGTGTTGAGAAGTAATGTCTAGTAGTGTTTCTTCTATGGAAAAATCCTGTGACAGTTGAGGTGTGGCTAAATTACTTATAAGGATTGTGTCATACATTCACAGCTTGACTTGACATGGTTCAATCTATTAATTTATCTGGAGCCTTACAGAATAATTTGATACAACAGTGGCTAGTGCTCTAGTAACCATATGTAGTCACTAAATTTTTAATAACTTCCTACACTAGAAAATTTTACAGTAAGCTTTCAGAATGTTTGGAAACCAGTAAATCTTGGAGGGCTGTGTGCTTATCCTAAGGGTATTGGTCATAGGTGTCTGTTACCTGGAGGAGGAGAACAAGAAAAAACAGTGGTAGTAGTGTTCTTGTAGGTGGCTGCAGTTTCCTGTCGGGGGGGAGGGGGGGGGAACAAACCAAAAAACAATAAACTACCAAATAGCTACCAAGTTTTTTCTCAGCAGACTGATCATCAGAATTTATTAATTCAAAGATATGTATTGATAGAGGCAAAACAATATCTAACACAGTCAGTAGATCTTGATCTTCTGTTTTATTTTCAAAATGATTTTAAACCAATTTTTTTAAATTTTATTTTTTTTTTTACTAAATAGTTTCCCATTGAACTGAAGTTGGGAAAAAAAGCTTGGTTCCAACCATATCTGTTGAATTGTTACCTGGAAGTATACCTCTGGATATTTTACTGTCTCTGAAGTGTGTTTTGATTTTGCGTTTTACTTGGTATTGTCTTGCCCATCTCTTTCTTAGTGTTCCTTCAAAAATGCAGTGTAATTCTTTACTCCCAGTTGCTTGTGGGTCAACGTACTGCAGGATCCACACTGACACAAATTTGAAGCTTTAAGCTGAGTAATTGCTTTGACTGGGAGTCAGAGGTGTATTGTAGTTATAGTTTGCATCCCCCATCACTGCCTCTTGGAGTTTTGCATTCCTGATGCTTTAAACTCTAAGGGAACTAAAGGGAAGGTGTGATAGTTTGGGACAACTAGGGAACCATGGAACACATACGTAGCCTTGGAGGAAGCTAGTATTCAAATATTTACCTCGTTCTTCATGCAATGATTGTGAATTCAAAAATGTAACCATTTTACTTAAGTAATTGCTTGGAAAGATAGATTCACTTAGCACTACGGAAACATTTATTTCTAGGAAGTGGAAGGAGGAGCAGTTTTGCTACCTGACTTTCAATGCATTAGGATGCGTTAACTTCTTGCTGTTCGGTCTGATTGGTGGAATTCGTTACATTCAGCATTATAAACACTGAAAGATTTAAAATGAGAAATTAAATTTTAAGTATTTAATGTTTTTGATCAATTACACTTCAAGAAATTTGATAAAGGATTACATTATCTTTTCCTTTTTACTTCTATGTGTGAATAAAAGAAATTCCTGTTGTGCTTCATCAGATTCTTTCATTGTATTCCTCCTTTTCCTGTTATGAGAAGGAACAAATGAAACTTGTTTCCTTTGATTGGGGAATCCAGATCACCTTTGCAGTGTCTGTTTACTTTTTAAGATTTCTGCACTCTGGAAATATTATCAGTATTTGCTCATTTTTTTAAATCCAGGTTATTTAGTTTGTTCCCTTTTTCTGACCTCCCAAGACTTATTTTTGGAAGATATGTATCTGCAACCTATTCCTTCAGAAAACCAGAGCTGCAGATTTTTAGGTCTTTTACTTCTCCACAGAGACAATTGTTTTCCAATCCTGTGGTAGGCTGACATTTCAGAAATGTGGTAGGAGAAAAAGAAGTTCTTAGTTTGTTTTGGTTTATTTTTTTAATAATAAATTCCCATACAGAGACAGTCATTTAACTTTTTTTTTTTTTCTGTAAGGTTGTCTTTGATGCTCTGTCTTGAGGCAGATGTTCAGTTTTCAGGAACATACTAGTTGTAAATTTTCAAACAAAAAATTATACCTCAAAATGTGTCTGCCACTATGTGCAATGGCATCACAGCCTCTGGCTTAGGGCTGCACGTTCTCAGCAAAATGTCTGTGGCAAAACTTGTATAATTTGGGCAGTTTTGGGGGAATTCAGTGTGAGATTAAGGCCCTTTCTTCTGTCCTCTATTTCATTCTTAATCCTTATCTTTGCAGTCACAGAACCTCAATTATAGCTGTAGACACAGGCTGTAGAAAAAGTACTCCATGTAAGAAAATACACCGCGGAGGAATTACCAGTAGAAAATGCCCAAGAGCAGAAAGCTTTTACAGGTTTAATAGAACACATTACAGAATACATTAGACTGGGTGGTAGTTATTCTGTCTCCTAATCTAAGGATTTATAATAGTTACATGAGGATTTGTAAGCTGTATCTGTAATAGTTAACCTTCACCATTTAGAAAAACATGGTCAAAAGTTTGTTGTTGAATGTGAAAGTGAGTTAACTGAGTAATGATTCACATTGTGTTGATGTGACATTGAGGAGAAAAATTATGCTTTGTCCTCAGACGGCAGAGACTTTTTTTTTTTCCCCAGTGGATACCTCTGATAAGTATTGTGTAAATTTGTCAGAGTTTTTTAAGCAGTATATGCTGCATGTATCAGATTTACTTTGTCTTCAAGCCTGTGCTTTGGTATTGAAAAGATCCAGATTTTTTTTGATAGCTGCTTTATTTAATTAGGGAACTATGGTAAGTTGATGTTTTTTTATTATATGCTTTCTCCAACAAAGACTAAATTTGACTTAGATTTGTGTGGCATTTCATAACACTTAGAGCCTGTGCAGTATTTAAACAGCATATATGTGCTATATATAAACTACAAAGAACGTAAACCATTTTAACCTATTGTAATTGCTGCTCTGCCCAGTGCTGATATGCCATGTATACATCACTATTACCTATGCCACTCTTTTTTTTGAGAGAGAAAGCTTTAAGTGAATTGAATGAAATGTAAGAAGTTACAGAAAAACAAACCAGCTGATCATGAAGTGAAAAAGAAAGAATAAATTAGTATTATACCTCAGTGTGCATCAGGGTTTCCTGTAGCAATCAGTGTGCATGATCTTGCCCACAAAAATACGAAGTAATGTGAACCTTTCTTTTTTGAAGTAAAATTAATTTGATCTGTTGTGGAATAAAGACATATATGTGTGCATGCTGACATACTGCAGAACCTGTGATGCACGTTCACTTTTTCCAAGTTTGGTTGTTTCAAAAGTCTATGTGTTCAGTGTTCTTAAAGTGGAACAAACTGGACCTTCCTTTCTATGTTACAGCTTTCTGCAAAGAACAAGGCGGTGACTGCAGTTTTTGTTACTAGATTCTTTGCATTCATTGTAAACATCCAGTTGTAGAAATGTCTGTTTGAAGTCCAAAATATGTGAGAGCTTACTCACTGTGCAAAGCAATTATTCCTATCTATTAAAACAAATAATTTCTTAGATTAAGGGCCACTATAGGTACTATGTTTAGCACTTCAAAACAGGTCTCACTGCTTCAGACCTGAGTCTCACATTGTAGCTAGAGTTACAGTGAAATAAGGAGGAAATTTTTTTCCAAACCAATACAATAGAGGTGGCATGCTAATATTTTGAAGTCAGGTGCCAGTTGCCCAAATTATAGGAAGATCCTTCAGCATATAACTGACTTGTAAATTATCTTTTATTTTTTGTTTGAGGTTTCCAAAATTTATGAATCTCCAGTTCCCTCTTTAAGTGATGTTCCAGTTTAGAATGTACTGGTGACATTACAGCCAGTGGTGAACTGCAGTGGGATATAGACCCAGCCTGTGAAGGCTCAGGTAAGAATTTGGATTTTTGTTTGTTTTTTTAACTATATGGCACAGTTTTGGTCATACTTTTTTCAAAAGCTTTATCAGCAATTATGAAAGTACTTTTTCAGAATTTTTACAAAACAAAGCCATATATTAAAAAAAGAGGCATTTACCTGAACTTCTCTAGGCTGGTTTTATGGATGTGTTTATTTCCCTACCTGAGGTGTGGGGTTCCAGACTGCAGTGCCACTTCAAGGGGTGCTGGTGATCTGTGGCTTCAGGGGCCTTGAAAAAGGATAAAGAAGTGAGTTTAAAATTGCTACACACTGAGTTCTTTTCTTAACCATGTTAACTGGAATATTTAGGATGTTTCCTAAATGTTGTTTAAAAATTCTCATATTACAAATGAAATGCTTTCACAGCCTTGTAAGAAGACATCAAAATAATGGTTAAATGAGGGAAGTTTAAGCCTGCACTGTCATGGACTACTACCTAGAAAATGTTTCATTTTCACTTACTGTGATTGAATGATGGCCATGGTAAAACATTACCTACTTTTTACTTACAGTTGTATAACACGAGGTCTTTTATAAAAGTTAGAAGTGGTGATGACAGTAGTAAATGTAATTTCTTATGTTTATAATTAAAATATGTTAGTTCAGTCATATTTCTTCTGTTCATCTCAGGCTGAGTTAAATTGCTAATGAGATGAGCTTTTCCAGCCAAGTAAAATGTTTGGCAGCATGAGTACCTTTTAAAAACAGGACATGATAGAAAGAATTGGAGTGCAAGAACAGAGTGTGACTGCGAGTCACTGTCTTATGTCATGAGGCTTCTAAGCTTGCTGTCCAAGACTTCCCCTCCCTTTAGCACTTTTGATACAGGTTAATCCCCATCATGGGCTTCGTAACAGTGAGTCAGTGATCAAATCCAGCTTGCCCTTGAAAGAGGCATACAGATTCCTGTGTTGAGTTAGCTAGAATACAAGTAGATCATCTTATGATTTCGTGCATCTTTACACCAGCTTTTTGCTCTGATTTACATTCTAAAAAGTGGATTAGTACTGTAAATAAAAAAACTGTAAATACTTCTACATTAGAAATTATATGTAAAGCACACTTCAGTTTTGCAAAGTAAAATATATTAATGTTGCAAGTCTCATACTTAAGAACTACCTCTCGTCTAAATCTAGATGACAAATTCCGTGGTCTGGCTTGGGTGTCTTTGATGCAAGACATGGGTATGGCTGAACAAAGAAGACAAAATGGGACAATTTTATGTTCCCCAGTTACAGAAATAAAATGTATAAGCGCAGTTACAAAAACAAGCCAGCCTTCAAAACACACTGAGCTTGCCTCTGACTCTCCTGGTCTCTATTCTTCACTCCTCCTCTGTTCTTCACTCCTCCTCCCCTTCCCTATGCTAGATATCAGTGTAACGAAGGAACGGACCATGATTCTTGCACCAATGTTTGGGAATGAAGTACCATTTGAAGATATATATTTAAATCAGCTGTATAAATTTAGCAGATTTTATGGATTTACTGCAAAATAGGTCATGCTGGTGATTCTGGCCCAAACCTGGGAAGTGAGCTTCCTATAGGACAGACTGTTATTTCATTGCTTTCCTTGTACAGGATTCAAATTTGTTAAAGTTCCTTTAATGTGCTATGACGTTGGCAAACTCTGACTCAGTTTATAATACAGGATATTAAATCCTTTTAGCTTAGCATGAATTTGTGTATAACAGAAGATTAACAAATGGAACCAAGCTATCATAGCCAAGCCAATATCTTGGAAATACTGCACTAATTTATGTACATCGGCTCATCGTAAAATAACGCAGAAGTAAGATTGGTCTTCAGAGGTGACAAGGAAAATAGACTCTCAGAGGATACTGAATGTAGCATGTCATTTGTCTGCACAATGAATGTAGTGCTTGTGATAGTTATTAACCGATAGTGTCCAGTAGTAAAAGGTATTTACTGTTGGGGGTTTTATTTGGTTGATTTGTTTGTTTTCCCCTGTGATTAGATGAGGATTTTTGTAAGACTGACTGGTGTGGTACTGTGGTAAACTCATGAAGTCATGTTCTCGGTCACGAGATGCCACGGAGGTATAGCATCTAGGAATGCAGAACTATCAAACTGTCTTGTGAGTGGGATGTATTTTGTTGCGTTAATGTTTTAAAAACAGTCTATATGCTGTTGTATCTGTAAACAGTCCCATCTTTTACATTTTATGCTCATAGGTTTAATTATTGAAGGTACTGTTATGTCACTGAGTATTTTATATTGAAGTATAAATATTCTGAAACTTGCATTTTGCACATGGTTTGAAATACTAGTGTCATTTGGTAGTTGGAGCAAAGGCTTTAGGGGTCATGAGTCTTCAGTGGGGTTTTTTTGACATATTTGAAATTTGAAGAACATAGTAAAATCTTTGGTAATGGACAGGCATTTTTAATATTGACATGTCAGCAAGCTTCAGGCTGTTCAGTGACTGCCTAAAGAAATACATGATGATTTGAAACAAGTGGCTTTGCTTCTGTCATGTCTAGAAAATGCAATATGGCTGGCTGCTCATAAAACAAACCCAAAGCTTCCTTATGTTGCTGCTTTTTTTTGTTTTAAACTAACATATGATCGTGACATTGCTGTGCAGTTCTCTGCTGCTTATGTTTTAAGTTGAAATCTCATTTTTGTTTCAGATTCTCCTTCTTCTGTGGTTAACAAACAGCTTGGATCCATGTCACTTGATGAGCAACAGGGTGCGTGTGACAGGAAATGCGCTATACCCAGCCATAGTTGATTGCAATGCTTCTTTTTTAAATTGCCTTTCATGATGATAAACAGTCTAAAAAATGCTGTTCATCTACATAAAGTAGAATTCTGTAAGCAGATCTGCTGGAAACTCATTAATTATTTAGTTCTCAATACAAGGAACAGAGTAAGGTTAATTGTTATTTTCAAAAGCCATCCTATGCTCAATTCTTAATGTAGTGTAGGTACAGTTAATGTCTTAGGTACTCTACTGACATTTAGAATATATATTTTATAAATGCAAAGTAAAATTAATTCTTTGAACAGTCTTTTTCTGAGTGCTTTTTCTTGGATCAAAGTACAAATATCAAGATTGAAGTAACTTTTAATCGTATAATGCCAAATTAAATTACCTTATGGAAGAGAGAGATGCAGCTTTTTTACACTTGCACAGTTTGAGTAATGTGAGAGCACCTAGTGAGCTTATGTGCATCTTACCTCAGTAACCCCTTGTCCTATACCCCTTCTACCAAACAAGTACTAGTGTTTGTGTGTAGAAAGAACACTTATTCATCAGTCTGCAAATTGTGGGCAGTGAAGTGGCTATAGCTGAACCGATGTCATCTGTAGTGAATATTTATGCCTGAATAATTAATGAGTGATAGATGGTAATTTAAAAATAGATTTCCATACACTCTGCATTATGCTTCCTTCCATATCAAAGCCTCTGTAAAGATTTAATAGCTCAAATCCCACAGATGAGCTGGCATTTCATCTTGTTTCACATTCTAAACTAGAATGCTGTTTTGAAATCCCATTTCTGAAAAATAGTCTGTTTAGCACCTGTTGAGATTATGGCTTATTTTAGATGCCAGAATATTGGAAAAAAATTAAACTGCATTTTGTATTAATGACATAAATTAATTTTGTGATTTAAATAGCCTTAAACCTCAATGTGTAAATTTGCTAAATATTCATGTTTCAGTAGTCTACATTACTCCATTAGTCTGGAAAACTTGCTTATAATTAGTGTCCAAATTATGCTCTGTGTTATGAACTCAGAATAAAGCATTATTTTATGAGAGTAGAATAAACTACAATTAACATAGAAAGTCTGTATGTTTACTGAAGTTCTTACAACTGCAAAACTTTTGGAAAACTGGTAAATTGTTCCATTAAGTTGAATCAATCCCATCTGACAAAGATAAAACCAGAAGTTTTAGTCCCAGAAATGAGTTCCCAAATCTTCATCAAATTCTTCTTCAAGAAGGATCAGTTGCCTTAAAAAATAGTTTGTGTATCACTATTGTTAATTGCATACTTGTAATAGAACCATAGTTGCAATTGACTTTCTTGAGTTTTTTCTAATTATTTTTTTCCTTGGTTAAGAAATTACTTCAACTAATGTGAAGAGGTTTCCTCTTATAAAAGCACTTCAAGTATTTTAATATGCAAAAAATACCCCAAATACATTTGCTTCTTCATACTTTATTGGTAGATCACTTCTGTGTTTTAAGGCAATCTTTTTCTGTTGTGATAGTAGACATCACCTGAAGAAACATAGAATTTTACTTCTAGTTTGAAAACCTAGGAATTTGGAAAAGGAGGTAATTTATTAGGAAACCGGTTGTCCAAACAGTCACCAGAAAGAATAATTTGCTGACATCCAGTTGGATGTTTGAAGTTAAACTGCATTAGTTTCACTGCATATTTGAACAAAAATCTCAAAAAAAAAAAGGTGTAAGTAGCTAAGTTGTATCAGTTCTTTTTTTACAGAAATGCTGTTTCTGTCTTTCTATTTTGTCTTAATTTGGTACTGAATCAGCTGCCTTCTGTTGGACCAGTCTCTCTTGTTGGCATTTATGGTTAAAACTGTTTCTGGATTTAAAGATACTTGATACTTATTATAAACATATAAATTTATAATGCTGTTATTCTGACAGTCCAACAGAAGCTCCAAGTCATTCCCATCTGTACAGAATGGATTCAAATAGATTACAGTGATGTACACTGGAGTTTAAATTATTATTTTTTTTGGACTGTGATTGGAGGGTGCCTGTTAGATTTGTTGCAGACTAAAGGCAATGTTATGACTATAAGGTACTGCCTGAATTGATATGATTAAAGAGGAACCTGAAGCCAGAGAACTAGCTCAGTAGCTTTGAGGTGTAAATGTGTGTATGCATCCCATACCATCTTAATGCTACTTCCTACATACACAGAAGCCACACTGATTACTGATATTTTTAGATATTTGCAAGTTAGTGTGAAGGCTTAGTAATACCCTATGGTGGTGACCATAGGAAATTGTTCAGTGCCACATTATAGATACTTGAGCTGGCCCAGAACAAGCTGGTATGTAAGTGATAGCAAAGTTAATTCCTGGTAAACAGTACTGTAAGTCCTTGAAACTTCATTGGCATGTGTTGTATCCCAGCCACTTAGCTCTGCCTCCCAATCAGACGAGCTAGTTGAGTGTTGGTATGCATGTAGAGCTTTCCAGATCTTTAAAGAGCTCTGCAAGCTGGAGAATTTCAGACCTGTGCTTCATTTTACAACAAAGGCACAGTGTGGTCTGTACTGCCTCCTTCGGTAAAATGCAGTGCTACATCTAATCGGTATAGGACTCATCTAGACAAAGGAATTGTATGCCTTTGGCTATAGATAAGGCTGATTCACAGAATTAGTTGATTTTTGCTCTTCCCTTAGATGTTATTGTGCCTCATACCGTGTAACATTGTTCAGTCAGGATTCCTCACTAGATACAGGAACCTCCACCCTTCCCTCTGAGTTCAGCTGCTTCTGATGAAATTTCATGTGTTAAGTCTTCCCATGGAATTCCCACTTTCTGAAATACACCACTTATTTTCTCCTCTGGATCATTTTCTCTTCCTTCTTGCTAATAGATTAGTGAATAGGGCAGCATTTGAGATATGGGAAACTAGCTTGAAGTTCCTTCAAATGTTAGTTTAACTCATTAATGCAATCTGTAAAACTGTCTATGCGCTTGACAGCTGAGAGCCCCAGTCTTTGAAGTCACACTTGCACAGGTTCATTCTCTAAAGAAAAAAAGAGTTTATGAGGGATATTGTTTATAGCTGTGGAATCTGGTTGTCTGTTGTTTTTTCTTTTTTCTTTTTCTTTTTTTTTTTTTTTTTAAAGCTATGAATGAAATTTTTGTCTTCAGTTCTAAGGTTGACAGTTTCAAAGTACCTTCCTCCTGGAGGCACATAGAGAATAAACCATTTCACGGGAGTGTCTGTTCTAGGGCAAGGCTGATTATGAAATAAGACCGCAAGTTGTTGATAGTGTCTTTAGGGTATAATATATTTGGCTGTAAAAACTAAGTAAAGTTTCAAGGTACTTTTGAGGAATTTGGCATAGAGTTTAGTAAGGTGTTGACAAGCTACAGCTTTCTCTTGGAGCAATTATTACCCTACTAGGGCTTGCAACCAGACAAGTAGTTTTGGCAATAGCTCTCCTTTAAATCACAGGGGCTGTATGACTTTTCTTTTTCTCTTTGTTTTTTCTCGATGTTGAGTATATCTGGCCTGATAGGATGAATCCAGTAGTGAAAGAGAACAGTGCTTTATTCTGATCTAGTCAGTCTTTGGCAATAACATTGTTCTTGAAAACAAAGTTTACGACTTCTGGATTTTATGCGGCTTATCTAAAAGAATGTTCAACTGTGTACTAGGCAAAGCTTAGTTTTCTTCACAGAGGCTCCCATTTAGCTTTCATTAGCAGTGTAAGTTTCATATAAAATAGTGAACTACACAAGTAATTCTCTGCACTTTATGTTCAGATTCTTGTCTCATCTGTATTTTTAAAAGTTTATTGATCTTATTAGTGTCAATTTCATGCCCTAAAGCCTAGTTCAAATAAGAAACTTACCCAATCGAAATTGTAGCTGATGCTATTGTAGATTAAAGAAAAAGCTGTTACACAATATGGTTTAACAGCTATCTGTCTCCAGAAATTTGTAAAATAATTTCTCAGTGCCCTCTTTGGATAAGTCTACAGCAATTCCCCCAACTTTTTGAGTGTCAATAAATATAAGTATTGCTTCCACGGTAAGCGCAGTCAGAGGACAGTCTTTATGCATCTTGGTTAAACTTTTTGATGTTGAGATTTTTAAGACAGGAGAGCACTGTAAACATGATCTGAGCTTTATGACTCAAGTCTAGTATTCAGTTAGGTTCAATGTAAGATAGTGATGTTTGGTTACTTTGATCAGTAATAGAAGTTTTGTGCTGAACTAAATGTTGCATAGCAGTATCAAGTTACGGTATAGTCATTGTTTGGTGGTTATCTTGGACTGTTCAAGGCAGGAAGTTGTCTTTCTTTACCTATCTGGGTCGCTTAGAGCTTGAACAGACTTTTATACTGAGGGATGATTGCTGATAGGTTGCCAAGAAATAGAGAAAGGATGTTTAGTTAAGAAAGAACATGTAATTTTTGTTCCATATATCGATATATACCACTATAAAAATACTTTCTTTTATTTTTTGTTTTCTTACTCAGTTTATTTCAGGAACTGGAAGCCTTGCTTTTGAACAGTTTTTTCCTCTACATTCTAACAAGAGTGTAATTGCAACCTTTATTTTTAGAGAGGCTATGAGCTTTTCTTTGCATAGAAAGAGGTCTGTGCCTTATGTATGATGAGGATCATGGTTGTCATTGGTTAATCCTCTTTCACATTATAATATTTTAACTTTTCTTACATGGTTTCTGTGTTGTATTGGTGAATTTTTGTTTTAGGTTTTGTTTTGTTGTTGGTTTTCTTTTTTTTAAATTTCTCTTTAGAATATGTAGAAATACATATTTAAAGTTCTTTGGAGCATCTGATCACTGCTCCTGATCCTATGAGTGGTCTTCTGTCTGTCAGCAGCTTAAAAATAGGAGCCTTGATCATTAGGTTAAATTGTTATGCACTATTTCATGGTACCTATAACTTAATTTTTAGTTAAATTTTATTTTTAAAATTAAATATCCTGTTGCAGTATTGTAGCTATTACTGTTTTAATATTAGCCTGTTTAATGGGGGAATTTGTAGGCTTGTACTTGAATTGAATGTTAGATTTTAATTGAAGTTTACTCAAATATGATCTGAAGCTTTTGCTTTTTTATCAGTGTCAGTTTGCTGCCAATACTGACAATATACTTATAGTCAAATTTCTGTACTCTATAAACCAAAGAAAATATGTTGTGGTTTTGTCCACGACAAGATAAAGAACTCAGCATTCGTGAAAAGCAAGACTACAGGGGCTACTTATCGGTCATTTGAGTGGTGCCTAATACTAAGTAAACTCTCCCATCTAAGTTCTGAGAGAATGGCACCACTGTAGAGAAGCTTAAACTTTCCATTATTTTTTTAGTATCGCCCAAGACCCAACTTCAATATTAATGGTGCAAATGTGCCATGTATACAGATAGATCGTGATCGTGAATTTTACTCAAGGGTGGTGGGTAGATGGATGTCATTGAGCAGTCCTCTTTTGAAGGAACCCACTGAACATTCTTAAAAAATATATATATGCAGCAGATATTTGGCAGACTTGCAGTGGTTTTCAATTTGATTCACTTCTGTTGCTTTTAGACATCATGAGTAGTTTGTTTTGCAAGTACTCCCCTTCCGTTTACAGTTGTTATGATATGAAAGATGTTTAAACCCTAAGATCTCAGAGTATGAATTTACAGTGTTTTTATGACTTCTAGCTGACAATTTACAGCAGGTCTAAGGATATTGGTAGATGACTGGGTTCTAAGTAAAAAAATTAGAAAATAGAGGGGATATTTTTTTCTAGACCACAGATTGTGTCTAGATCTCATCATCGTTGTTTTATATCTATTTAATGAGGCAAAAAACCCTGAACACCCACCACTTCCAAAAACATTTTATATTCTTATTATTAATATACTTGATAGAAAAGGGATCTGCTTGTAAAGGATAATACCGTGTGTACATATACTTATCTGCAATTTTATTTACCTGCATGTTGAAGGGCAACATCTTCTTTGTTTGTTCTTATAAATACAAATAATTTCAGGCCATTTTTAAAGCATTGCAAACTTGGTGTGTTTATGCTGAAACTTTTAAACATTTTGCTTTTGCTGCAAGAGATCTTAAATCTATATTGTACGTGTTACTACCACGTTTAGCCTTTGTTAGGATAATTAAATAATCTTCAGAATAAAAACTTTATGTGTATTACTGATGCCCATCCAAACTTTATCAACCCAATATTTACAGAGAGTGATAAGCCACGAACAGGAACAGGTGAACCAGTTTTAAGCTTGCACTACAGTACAGAAGGAACGACTACAAGCACGATAAAACTGGACTTCACCGATGAGTGGTAAGAAGTTAATTTTGGTTTTGACTGGTTATTGATCAGCACATATCACTAACACTAGTCTAGCATAGATACAGATAAATTACTTTTCTGTATGCTATATGTATATTTTAGGTGTATGTAGTAAATTTGAAATGGCTGTAGTCCTTAATGCATTCAGAACAGAAGAGAGTTATATTGTAACATGAAATTTATCCAAGAGGTTTTCGTGATATTTACTGTGAATTTTTTTAATGCGAACATAATTTGAAACATGCTCTCTTCATCAAACCTTAGCATAATATTAGTGTTTACTATCCTACTAAAGCAGGTTAGTACAGTCATGGAAAGGTGGTCCAGGGGCTAGCACTTAAGTTTTACTTCCCTGCTCTACCAGACTTCTAATATGATGTTCTGCAAATTAGTCTTTCTATGGCACAGTTCCCAAGTTGTAAGACAGTGAAATGAGTATTTCTGTGTCTGAGGAGTGTTGATGAATGCATATGTTTAAGATACCATCTTTGTGGACTGATTAGATATTACCGTGAAGGCATCCTTTTCAGATAATAAACACATGTTGCCTAACTGGCCTGACTTGTTTTTGTATCAAAGTTTATCACTACAGCATTTCAGGATCTCCCAAAATAACCACAATCCTTATTTTACCTTCTCTTACTTCTATTCTTTTGCTTGTGTTCTAAAAATTGTTGTAGAAGATAGTAAATAGAAATGCTCATGGGCATTTGTTACTGGGGGGGTTGGTGGGGGTGCGGTGGAAGTCCACCACATTTATCTGTTCTTAAATGCTGTGTCTTAAGACCATTAAATATACACCTTGCCCGTAGCAGTTCGGAAACTTTAAATAGTGATCTTTGTGTTTTCACAAGAATTAAGACTTTGCCCATGTGAATCTGAAATACTGTGACAGTTACGTTCAACCAATCTATGAGACTGTGTTTCAAGTCCAAATCCAGCAAACATTGAAAGAATGAGTTTTGCTGTAATGCTTTCAACTAATTCTGCGTTTAGTTATTTGTTCAGTGTTTTAGGATGGGCAGATTTCACAAGAGGAACAGAGCATTAGCGTATGTTTTATCCATTTATTCTAGTGGGTTTTTAATGTAACAATAAAATATTGCTACCACTATATTAGGAAACCCAAAATTTATCGAACAGCGTGAACACTTTGTTTCTGTGTTTATTTTAAAACAAAATTTGAAAAATGTGTTTTACAATTTCAACAGTTAAATTATATAAATGATTCTGAAAATGGAAAGTTTGAATGAATAACCACCTCAAAAACAATCTTAAGAAAAAATAGAGTGTAAAGGAAATGTAGATAAGGGACAGGAAAATTACTTGTTACAAATATTTGTAATTGGGGAAGTAAAGACCAAGTGAGAACTACTAAAACTTAACTTCATGTATGTATTATGTCTAATAAAAAGTATTTTAACAAATCCCATGGGCCAAGGGTTAGCACTATGTGAATGACAAATACCAAAGAAGGAGGGACTAAACTTTGTGATCTTTTGCGACTGATGATAGCAATGTTGCAGCTGGGAAGTGAACCTACAAGGGATAGTGCCCCACTAGACCTACTGTTTACAAATAGGGAAGGACTGGTAGAAGGTCTGCTGGTTGGAGGTTGTCTGGGCCACAGCGACCATGATATGATAGAATTTTCAATATGTGGTGAAGCTAGGAGGACTGTCAGCAAAACCTCTACCTTAGACTTCCAGAGGGCTGACTTTGGACTATGCAGGACACTAGTGCAGAGAATTCCTTGGGAAGCAGCCTTCCTAAATGAAGGGGCCCAGGAAGGCTGGGCTTGCTTCAAGAATGCAATTCTGAAGGTGCAGGAGCAGGCTGTCCCTATGTGTCGAAAAACGAGCCCATGGGGTAGAAAACCAGCCTGGCTGAACAAGCTTTTGCAAGAACTCAAGGAAAAAGGAAAAGAGTGTATCACCTTTGGAAAAAGGGGCAGATGATCCAGGAAGCATTTAAGGATGTTGTCAGGTCATGTAGAAAGAGAATTAGAGATGTAAAAGCTCAGTTAGAAATTAAGCTGTCCAATTCTGTAAAGGATAATAAAAAAATGCTTCTATAAATACATTAATAATAAAAGGAGGGCCAGAGAAAATATTCATTTCTTACTGGATGAAGGGGG
>WTSP01007533.1:0-16186 GCA_025331215.1 Actenoides lindsayi
CAGCTCCTGACAGGAGGGGGGAGCCAGGGGGGGTCGGGCTCTGCTCCCAAGGAACAAGGGACAGCACAAGAGGAACCAGCCTGAAGTTGCCCCAGGGCAGGTTTAGGTTGGACAAGAGGAACAATTTCTTCCCCCCTGTCCCTGCAGGGTTGTCCAGGTCTGTCCCAGGCTGCCCAGGGCAGTGGTGGACTTTCAAGATTTTTCTGGATGTCGTGCTTGAAATTTTGGGTTTGGTTTTGGCTTTATTTTTCACTTTTGATATATTCTTCAAGGCTTTCTATGGGTCTCAAAGAGCTCTGCACATCCCCTTTCTTATCTGTCTTGGTGACTTAGGCAGTAGAAACCCCACGCAAGGAAGCCAGAGTGGGAAGATCTTTCTTCTCCAGAGCCAAAACCATATAGGGGATTTGCAGCAAAATCTTAACCCATATAGCACTCACTGGTTCTAGTGAAATTCTTGCTGTTTAAAACACATTTTTCAAAAGAACCTGCAGGTGACAACAGCAGGATTTGCTGCTTCGGGAGTGGCACTGTGGCAGGGGGGGAAAATGTGTTTTAAATGAGTTTTGCTTTGAGATTCTCAAGTTCAAGGTAGAGCAGGGCAGGGAAACTCTCAGCAGAGCATCACGAAGCAGAGCCAGGGCACGTTTCCATTGACAAAATAAATTGCCGAGTTCCACAAGCTCTGGGGAGCTTCTGCACTGCTGGGAGGAAGGGTGGAATAGGCTCCTTCTGACTGCTGAGGTGTCGCAAAAGGATTCGTAGCGTTTGCTAAATCTCCTGCAAATGTTACTAGGATCACAGAATCATTGTGGTTGGAAAAGACCTTGAAGGTCACCAAGTCTGACCGGTATCTGACTCTACCAGGGCCACTACCACACTGTCTCCTTACACACTGTATCTGGATGGCTTTTAAATACATCCGGGGATGGTGATTCAACCACCTCCCTGGGCAGCCTGTTCCAGCCTTTGATAATCCTTTTAGTAGAGAAGGTTCTCCTCATCACCAACCTAAACCTCCCCTGGTGCAACTTGATGCCATTTCCTCTTGTCCTATCAGTTGTGACTTGTGAGAAGAGACCAACACCCACCTCTGTACAGTCTCCTGTCAGGCAGCTGTAGAGAGAGATAAGGTCTCCCCTTCAGCCTCCTTCAGACTAACCAACCCCAGCTCCCTCAGTCACTCCTCATCAGACTGACTCTCCAGACCCCTCACCAGCTCTGTTGCCCTTCTCTGGCTCTGCTCCAGCACCTCCATGTCTCTCTTGTACTGCAGCACCCAGAACTGAACCCAGTGCTCAAGGCGTGGCCTCCCCAGTGCCCAGTCCAGGGGCACAATCACCTCCCTGCTCCTGCTGGCCACACTATTTGTGACCCAGGCCAGGATGCTGTTGGCCTTCCTGGCCACCTGGGCACACTGCTGACTCCTGTTCAGCTGGGTGTCCACCAGCACCCCCAGGTCCCTCTCTTCCTGGCAGCTCTCCAGCCACTCCTCCCCAAGCCTGGAGCATTGCACAGGGTTGTTATGTGGCATTTGTCTTCAGTCCTCTGCTAAACAGAAGGATTTAGGAGATTTGTTATCTTTCTGTAAGCTTCACTTAGCTAGTCCTGTTTGAGGACAATAGCAAATCTTTTCTTCTTTATCTTGTGCTACGTTCCACTGAGGATTCTGCCAATCTATATCCGTATAAAAGAGAAATTACGTAGAAGAAATAATAATACAAAAAGTAAGTACCACTTCAAAACATCCTAAAATAATTTTGGGGAGAGTTGACAGCTTAAGGGAAAGCAAGGACAGTTTGTTACAAAGTGTACTTATGAAAAACAATTTCATTAAATACGTGATTGTTTCAGGAGATCTACAACTCAAGCTTTCAAACTGGATTTAAAAATGCAGGCAATGCTATCCCTTGGTGAAATGACTTCTATATAAAATGAAAAGTAACTTTCAAGCTTTTAGACCTACAATTTAAGCTGTTTTTTTCCACTGGCCCTTGTGTTAGTACATTTTTACTGCCTGAAATACTGTTACTAATGCCTCCCTCGCTGTGAAAGCTGTAAAGACATCATGAGAAACAAACCACACACCAGTTTAGTGCATCTAAGCATAGATGACAGTTTCAGGTAGGAACTGTAGGAATTGTTGGGTCAAATCAAATTACATCAATCCAAAAATGTTTTTCCCTTGACCAGAAGTTGTCATATGCGTGGAAAGTAAGAATCACGGACCGCAATCCAGGGGCAGGGAGACTGAAAAGGCAACTGGAGATAAACCAGCAGAGAAGCCAGTTAAAGTGCAGAAAGGGGAGGGATGTTTGAGTGTACAGAATACTGAGTGTTTAGGTATTACAGTTTGGGTCGGGGTGGCAGAAACACCATGCCTGTACAGCTCTGTTGGAAGACCCTTGTACTGGGCCTACCTGAGCAGTTAATTTTCCCTCCCAGTGGTGTGCTGTGGATGCAGAGCTGGCGAGGTGCCGATCCCAGCCCGGGCTGTGGCTGCTGCTGAGCGGGGCTCGCACGGCACCCAGGCTGCTTTTCCAACATTCCCCAGTGGGATGGGGGGGCACGACTGGGACAGCTGATCCAAACTGACCAAAGGAATGTTCTCTACCATATGATGTCAGCTCAACAACACAGAGACAGAGAAAGGAGGAGGAAGTTGGGGCATCCACTTGTCCCCAGAGCCACCGCTGCGCGTTTGGAGCCCTGCTCCCCGGAAAGGGGCCAGCCAGAGCCTGCTGATGGGAGGGAGAGGAGAAATCTTGTTTTCTTTTGCTTTGCTTTTCAGTAAACTCCTTTTGTCTTAACCCCCAAGTTTCATCTGATTCTCTTCCCCCTGGTCCAGCTGGGAGGAGGAAGGAGGAGGGAGAGCATGGCTGGGTGGGCCCCTGGCCCCCATCCAAGGTCAGCCCACCCCAGCTGTATGTATGGATCCCCTGGATACAGTGGCTATTGCAGCAGAGGGTTCTGGAAATCTTGTTTTCATATTGCACATGGTATTTCCTTTATGTTTTTTATATTGCTTATACATTACAATATCAGTCCTACTGATAAATATTCTACTGAACATTACTGTTCCTATTGAGAGCAGTCCGTATATAGCTCCACATATGAGAGCTATGCAGAAACAACTGCTACATTATTTTAGGCCCAAAGCAGAATGCAGTGAGTTGTTGATTTGGCAATTAACTGTACATATGTAATTAAACATGTGCATGCCTTCCATGCAGGCAGGCATTTTAGTTTGGGAATTAGTTCAAAATAATGCATCAAATTCTGCATTTCTGAACAGTGATTACCAACCACTGCTGTGTGCACAACAACCATCTCTCTAACACTTCCAGAAGGATGCTCAGTCTCTGAAAAACAAATTCCATACCCCAGTTAACAGAAGTGGAAGCTGAGCTGAATTTGCAGTTATTTGTGGACTTCACAGCCTTTCAGCTAGCTTTGATTGGAAAGGTGAACAAATACTCTGCCCAGATGTGAAGAGGATTTGGACAGTCTCCAAAAAGACCAGTACACGACTGGCCTCCAGTGCTTGCAGAAGGTCTGGCCCATTCAGGTGGTACCTGGCCCCTGCAGACTGACAGGATGCAGGCTGCAGCTCAGAGCTGTTCATCGCCTTTGCCTCTCTGCTCCCTCCATCTGCTGTGCAATCCTGCTGCCTTACTAGTGCAGAGCATTAAGGTTTTCATTTCCATTGTAATATTAAACTATTACTATTTTAATTTGCTGTGGAAAGATGTTCGTTTAGCTGAAGATTTTGCTCCTCCTTTATAAATTCACTGCTGTTGTGTTTTCTTAATTTGCTCATCAGAACGTCACAAAAGACTGATACTGGTAAGACTCCCTATCCCACCTCTGTTTGTAAAGCTTACAAGGAGTATTTTAAAGCAGTTTTGTTCAGGATAAATACCTACTGGTGATTGTTTTCCATTGATTGCAGTGATTTTTTTTTTAATGGCTCTTTTTCCAGTGTTTTCTTAGCATTGGACTCTAAGCTTGCTGGTCTCACCAGTGGATCTTTCACTTCCCTGCTTTTGAAGCTGAACATGCCCAGTGATGTCTCTGAGTAGGCATTTCTACAAGGCTTAAGAGTATTTATTTTTTAAATTAAGTGGTTGATTCTTTTACTTCCTACTTCTTCTATCTACATGAAGAATATAATTGGTGCGTGTCCTAAAATACTGCTTTATTTTGCAAATATTCATAACATTAGTGGTTTGTTTGACCTAAATAATTTCACCCCCTGCCCCAAGCAAAAAGAGTGTAACAAATTTAGCACAGCTGCTCGGCAGCTGCGTAGGTTAAACCTTCCTTTAATTATTTCTGTCTTTAAAGTTCTGTGGGAATCAGGGAATCTTAGCATTGCTGGAGTTGGAAAAGACCTTTAAGATGGAGTTCAACCGCTAAACTAGGACTGCCAAATCCACCACTGAACCGTGCCCCAAATTACCACAGCTACACGTCTTTTAAATACCTCCGGGGATGGTGACTCAACCACTTCCCTTGGCAGCCTGGCCCAGCGCTTTGCAAGCCTTCTGATGAAGAAATCTTTCCAAATATCCAACCTAAACCTCCACAAATTGAGGCTGTTTCCTCTTGTCTGATGGCTGTTAGTTGGGAGAACAGACCAACACCCACTTCTGTACAACCTCCTGTCAGGTAGTTGTAGAGAGCCAGGAGGTCTCCCCTCACCTTTCTCAACAGCCCCAACTCCCTCAGCTGCTCCTCACAGGACTTGTTCTCTAGACCCTTCAGCTTCATTGCCCTTCTCTGGACATGCTTCTCCAGCACCTCAATGTCCTTTTTGGAATGAGGGGCCCAAAACTGAACACAGTACTCAAGGTGTGACCTCACCAGGGGCAAGTACAGGGGTAAAATCCCTTCTCTAGTCCTGCTGGCCACACTATTTCTGATACAAGCCAGGATGCTGTTGGCCACCTTGGAGAAACAAACACAGGAATGCGTTATTTTATTTGATTTATGACATCTTGAAAACATCAGAAAATCTGTATTTGTGAAGAGATTAAGTGGATGAAACAGCTTAGGGCAGTAGTTTGCTTTCTCCACGTAACTTTGTAGGAAGAAATGAGCATAATGGGAATAGTGAAATAAATGGGAAAAGAGAGACAGGGGGATGGGAAGCTGTTATAGAAAATAATTTGCCATATAAAACCATGTTATTGCAGGGGATAAACTACAGGGGAGGTGTCATGGTTGAACCTCGGTCGGCAGCCAAGCACCGTGCAGCCCCTCGCTCACAACCCCTGCCAGTGGGACAGGGGGGAGAAGGGCAGACGTGGGAAAACTCAGGGGTTGAGATCAAGACAGTTAATGATTAAAAACTGGAAGAAAAAAAACCAAAGAGGCGAGAGAAATAAATGATGCAATAGATTGTTCCCTCCATAGGTTTCAAAAGAAGTCCTAATAGGGACTTTAGAGTCTGTTTCTGGCCTAGTGCTTCACCACTCTCCATAGTATGGTTCTTCCTTGGAGAATAAGCCCATGGTATCCAAAGCAGTGTCATCCTGGCTGCAGTGGGGATGTGCCCGGTGGAGAACAGGGCACAGCATCAACCATACGGTTAATGCACCAGCTGGGCATGGGTTGGTGTAGGGCATTGCTTGGTCTCCAGTCATGGTGTTATGGTGCTATCAGCATCCCTGGAGAGCTTCCAGGTGAGGTTGGCCGGGGGTCTGAGCACCCTGCTGTAGTTGCTCCCTGCAGGGGGGTTGCCCCAGATAACCTTGAAAGGTCCCTCCCCACCCAAACCAGTCTGTGATGCGATGAAAACAGTTGCTCACCACCCACAGCAACCCCTGAAGAAAACTAACTCCATTCCAACCAAAGCCAGTACAGGAAGCTTGAAGAAAAAGTAAGAAACACATTCTGCATTGACAAAGATTGCAAAAAAAAACCTGCTCTTGAAACCAGTGAGAGAAGGTGTCTGTGGTACCTCCTGACTGCCAAGCTGAGCGGTTATTAGGGCACCGCTTTGCCCTTTTCTCGCGTCGAGTTGGTTTGGAGCGACTTCAGTTCCTCTAAAAATGTAACCTGTAAATGGATTATCAGTTTTGAAAACCAGCTGACTTGTGGGGGGAGGGAAGGGGAAAGGATGGCATGGTTTCTCTCCCCGCTGCAATACCCACTGTCCCCTTCTGTCCAAAGGAGTCCTGAAGAAGTCTGACGGCTGGGTCGGTTTAGGGTGCTGCGAGCTGGCCATCGCTGTGGAGTGTCGACAAGCATGCAAACAGGTGAGGCTTCCAAAGTGTTTTCCTGTGCTTAGTGTCAAATGATGCCGTGGTGAATTCTTTGATGAGTTCCTGTTCATGAACGTGAGGCTTCATGCATTTTTTCCCAGCAGAATTACGTGAGCGCATAAACTCTATTTCAGGTTGCCACATCTGACTAGATACTTCCCAGGGCTGAGAAATGGCAGCAACCACAGTCCAAAAAAACCAAATAATTTACATTTTTAAAGCCAAATTTCAATAAAAAAAAGTAGAAGTTCAAGTCTACCGAGATGAAAACCTACTAAAACCAAGTGGTGGGGTTTGGCAAGGGGAGTTTTGGGGAGGTTGCATTTTCAGCCGTGCCCCACAGCTCGCCTGCTTGCTATGGCTTGATGAGGAAGAAGAAAAAAAAAAGGTTAAGACCTTAGGGTTATCTGTGCCTTTTTTATACATTCTGAGGCCACATTTAATCGCTCAGAAATAAAGATGCAATTAAGATAAAATGTGACTGTGTTTATAACTTTGACACCAGCCAAGCTGAAGCGCGATCCACCTCATTTTGCTTTGCCAGCAGCAGACCTGGGATTATTGCTGATGTGCTCTAGTTTGGTACTTCACAGCAGTTTATTGTCTGAATCAGTAATCACTCAATCAGCCATTCTGAAACTCTCTTTGGTTATACTGAACTTAATTCCTTGATTTTTTTTTTCTTGGTCACAAAATGTATGTAAATATTTTTTTAAATAAAATAAAAGCTCTTAAGATAAAAAAATAAAAACTTTTTAAAAGAGTAAACTCTTTTAAAATAAGACTGAGGGGAAGGCAACATGTGGCTGGTTCTAAGCTCTTTTTCTTTTTTTTTTTTTTTGCACTGTAATGTTTAGTGATGCAGCTTTGTGGCTACAGTGTCAAATAGTTTCCTGCCTCTTCAAAGAGGTTTTTGTTCATCAGATGAAAGAAAGTTGGTTTTGGTGTTACTATATTGCTGGTTTTGTCAAGTGACTATTTTAAGTATAATACATAAATTTAGCAATGAGCTTTTTATTACAAATCTGTGAAGCATTTTTGTGATTTTTTTAATTTTTTTTCCCCCCCAAGTATGTGCTTGTGATCTTAAAAACACCTTCAGAGTGTGTAATTATTTATCATCATCCTTGGAACCCAGTTCTGGAGCACACATGCACTGTAGTGTCTTGCCTGTTACCTGTGTAGTCTTCACCTTGGACCAGAAGCCTACTGCAAATTTTTGTCATGCAAAAAAAAAAAAAAAAAAGGAAAGATGCTTACTTCACCCAAAAGCATATAATTTAAACTGTTTGGCAAGAGATGAGCAGTGTGTACACAAAAGGAGAGGAGGAGTGAGTAAACAAACTGGGTAATTTTGATCTGAAAAGAAGATATGTGTATCTGTTCCCAGATGCATTTCATAGCAGAGTTTTCAAATTTATCCTAATGTATAAGTGTTTTCCAGACCTGATAAAAAAACCCTTGTTTATTGCAGTGTCCTATGAAATTCCCTTAATTTATGATTGTTACACCATTTCTCACTGTTGTCAGAATCAGATGCCCTATTGCTTGATTGCAGATTCTGCTGTCTCGGGATCTTGGCTAGAATTTGTACTTTAGCTGACTCTGGCTGATACATTTCAAATTATTTTCATTTAAATTATAGATATTGCCCAATGTTAGAGATAGTGGGGAATATTTGGGTTTTTATTCTTGAAACTTGAGAAGGTTTTGGAGGCAGTTTGAAGAAAGTGATGTGATAGGTCCAAAGTTAGACTTTGCCCTGGTATTTTGGATTACAGGAGGGGGAAGTAACTAATGGTAGTAGTGATAATAATTTTGAATATCTGTCGTTTGGAAAAGGAGTAAGAGGTATTCTACAGAAGAAACTTACCTGCAGTTTGAAGGGAAAATTTCTACAACTCATTTTGACAATAGGAACTGACAACAGGAAGAAGGAGGAGGGGGAAAGAGGCACAGAAGTGGTATTGAGCATGCAGAATGGGGAGATTTTTATGTTCTTAAACATTTGATCATGGTTATCACAGTTAATAAAAAGGTAGGATCGTCTTTCTTTTGCAATGTGACTTTATTATTTACTACAAATGGAGCCATTTATCTGTCTTTCAGGCTTCTGCAAAAAATGATGTCTTAAAGGTCTGCAGGAAGGAATATGAGGTACGTGTGTATGTGCCTGGATAGATCTTACTAAAAATCAACTGGTTTCTAAATTCTGTTCAAAGTATTCTGGAGAAGAGGGAAAGTCTGTTCTTAGAGTCATAATTCTGGATCTACTTATTTACATCCATATGAATATTACTTCTCTCTAAAGTTTTTGTGGCAGTATGCCCATTTTCTGTAAAAAGGTCTTGTCTTTTTTTAGACTTGCATATATCTGAATTTGAATGGAAAAGAGGCAGTTTCCAAAATGGAGACATGGATTGCAAAAAAAGTTTGTTTCGTAGGAACTCCCGTGAAATTTGGCATTCGTTGTGAGCATTCATTCCATCAAAAACATTTTGGCTTCTCTAGTGGGAGAGTCACCTTAAAAGCCACCAAAAGAAATAAACTCAGGAAAAAAAATATTTTTTTTAATATCTTATCCTAGCGTAATTAATTTCAAATTAATATTTTTTTGTTACATCAGTGAAACTCTTAATGTTCACAATTATTTTTACTGCTCTGCTGTTAAAATTAATCATCAGGATATTTTCAGAAATCTTTTGAGCAGTTTGTAGAGATGCCATTCTGCTGGGACTTCTTTAATTTCCATCTGTTCCTTAATGAAAAGCCAGGTTCCTCCTCCTTTCATCTCATTTCCTCCTGCTCTGAATTAGGTAGTCCTGCGTAAATTCTGCACACAATCAACAGTTCAGGACATCAGACAGTTCCCTGTGCTCTTGATTTGGGCAGAAGTGTAGCAGGTTTCCTGTTTTTCCAGGAAACATTAAATTCCCTTTTTTTCCCCTTTGGTTCTTTTATCTAAAGAACCTCCAGAGTATTTTCCTGGACTCTGCACTGTTGAAGATACCATAGCTTGTTCTCTTAAAAATGAGTTTTCATTCTAAGTAGTTCTGTCTCCTCTCATGCTATGATATGCTATACTGTCAACATCTGTAAGCTTCTCCTCTGTTATGCTGGCCTGTTTCCTTCTGTTTTTTTCTGGATTTCTGCATTGCTGTAGGAGGTTGGCCAATATGGGTTAAAGGAGGACGGGAGAGGAAAGGTAAGAGATTAAAGAATGACTACAAAATGGTGATAGTCTCGTTATTTGATTTCCTAGTTCTTTCTCCAGTTTTTATCTGGAATTTTGGAAAGTAGATCCCTCACTTACTCAAGAGTGAGCTGTCTGTTATTGTACAGAGAGCCTCTTTCTATCTGTGCAATACTAAAAGAGAAGGAGAGGGGGGGAAACGTTTAAAGAAGGAATCAGTCTTCTGGTTAGTGAAGAAGAAAAGAGAACTTTTTTTAATGAGCATTAGGAGTAGTAAATACAGTGTTAGGGACAGAAGTTAAGTATTTGATGTGGTAGATCTTCAGTTATTACAGAACTTTTCATGACAATGGCTTTTCCTATGTATCTAGGCTTATAGGTACTCATGAAAAATAGTGCTTACAATGCTCTCCAGAGACCCATGGGTTATATAAAATTTAAGGAAGTTTTGCCTAAGATAGGAAATTTTTTAAAATACTTCTGGAGGGAACCTGCACTTTTTCACACACAAGTTATTCTTTCTAATTTAAAGAAAAAAAAAAAGCAAAACCAGAACAAATTTTTCTTGGTTCCTTAGTGAACATGTCCTGCTCTCTCTGGACTCTGTAAGTAGCTTCTGTGACTGGTACTGTACTTGGTACTCAGTTGGCTTGGCAGGGAAAAAGCAGGACAACTGGGAAGGGAGTGGCTTCTTAAAACTGAAAGAGGTGCCATGTGATGAGAAACAGCCTGTGAACCACACGCATGCAATGTCATACATACTGTGCTTGGTCTTGTGTTAAAGAATTCATATTTCGTTCGCTAAAAACGAGAATGCAATTGGAGAATTAGTTTACAATATAAGATCATAGTGCTCGTTCGGCAGCTCTCAAGTCTGTTATTGAGCTATTGAATATGTACATGGCACGTGAGTCAAAACTAGCTGCATTAAGAATATAGAAGCATAATTCCCTTTTTGTAAACACTGATAGCTTACCAACTTTCATAACTTGCTTATATTCTCACGTGAGGATTTCCCAGGGGAGTTTCACAAGCATCTTAGAATAGTTGACTGAACTGTGCAGAGTACAGAAAATCTTAGGGCAACAACTTCATGAGTTACCCTTCAGCTTCCCAGTGAGTCAGTGAGTGTGAAGAATGAGGTAAGTCTTCATGGGCAGGGCACGGGGTTCAGAGCAGTGAAAAAACCACAAGCACGAGGTTTGAAGTCGCTGAGCGGAGTCTCGGGCTGTACAGAAGCACAACCACTTCAGCATTGCTGTGTCAGCTTTCCCCAAGATTAACTGAAGATGCTTTCTCTGCTGATTGTAGGTTTCTGGATTACTTACACTGTAAATACTTATGAAGCTTGTGATTCTTGTGATTTGGAGATGTTATACACGTTAGGAGTGAGCCGTGTTGTATTAAACCATTCATTTTTTGTGGGTGCATTGAAGACTGCGTGTCCTATTAAACATACTTTTTTATTTTCAAGTCGTACTGCATGCAGAAATTAAAAAATTTAACGCCAGTTGCTGAGTATTTTTGAGTGTTACTGAAATGTACTTGCCACCTTTTGAACGATTTTATTCTGGTGCTCCTTTTTCCCACCTTCTGCTTCTGAGGTACTCATTTTGTCATCTTCATTTTTTCCTCTAGTTCTGTGCATCTCAACTCTCTTATCTTTCACTACTTCCAGCTTTCTGCTATCCTGTTCATCTTCCTCTAAAATGAAGGTAGGTAATAGTCAAAGGAAGAAAAAAAAAGAAGTGGAGACTGTATGAATTCTGTGTAGGATTTTCTGATTTTACTGTTTTCAGAAGTTTTGTGCAAAGTTGAGGTTCATTGAAAAGGCTGCATGGAATCCCTGCTTGGAGGAGTGACTGGAAACAGTTGATAAAGCTTGAAATAAGCTGTAAAGGCTTTATGATTGCATTTTAAGGTAATTTTTCTTCCGTGCATGGAAAGTGTAGTACTGAAATTGCCATTAGACTGCAGCGTTTGGGTCTCTGCACTGCATCCTGGGACTTCATCTCTCTGCACATTAAGAGCATGAGTTCTTATTTCCTGTGTACTAAAGAAGACATGCAGACTTCTCTAGTTAAATGGGCTTTCTGAGAGCTTTACAGCAGCTGGGCACTATTAACATCTGCCGTGCGGTGGGACCAGAATTGGAAACGTTACAGGTTATTTAGCTTCTCTTAAAACTACTTTTGACACACAGTAGTGAACACTTCTGATGTCCCTGAGCTATTTATATTTTTTTTATCTCAGAGGTCTGAGCAGTGTTTAAGTTTAATCTGGCTTTGTTTTCTTACAGTTTTCAAATACAAAAAAACTCAAAGGCAGTGCCTGCAGCTTCCAGTGCTGTAGTAGGGGTTCAGAAATGTATTCAGTGTGCTACAGTATTGGGTGGGTTTATCTTCTAGGGTCCTGTGATCCTGCTGTATGCTGAGGTTTTAGTGAATGCTGCCTACTAATTACACCTCCTGAAACATGCAGTCAGCAGTTTTTAGCTCTTACCTAATCGTTTGTGCGGATTACTTGGAGACAAAGAGATGGTAACTCAAGGAGCTGTCCAGGATGTCATTTAGGAAAAGGTTCCAGAAGAGTTTGAATGAACTCATAAGGCACATGGCTGTGTGTGGCCTCCGGAAGTGCTACTTACTGAATTTAGCGTGTACTCTGACTGTACTTCACTTTGTAGCTAATAGAATTGTCATCTTATCTGCTGATGCTTTTTGTCTCTATTCTCTACTGTTCAAAGAAGGTTGATAGAACACTCAGTGATCTTGAGAAAATAGAAGTTCCAGTGATTTTGCTCTGCCTTACTGTGCAAGTGTTCTCACTTCTTTACTGTTTTACATAATTGAGGAAAATCTTGGCCTTCCTTGTTAATTACTGCATGTCTTCTAAGTTCTTAACAGATGTGCACCGTCATTTGAAACTTCAGCTGACTCCACTAAACCTCAGTATGTTACCTTCTGACTTTATCATCTGTTGATAAAGTCAAGGAGAGATTAACAGGACTTTCACTGCTGAAGAATTTTTGTTTCCGAGAGTATTTGTTAACTGTAGATAATACTTCTAAATTAAGATGACCTTAATTGGACAGGATGTATGTGCAAATATTTGGCACGTTTAGGTTGCCCAAGAAGGCAGTACTATACTTACTTTTCTACCAGAGTTAGAATACAGATACCATGATCATTTTTAGGGAGGAAAAAAAGATTTTTACCAAAATACTCTTAATTTTTGGTGTGAAAGAACAGCTTTCCTGTTGCTTTTCATTCAGGACAGGGGAGGCAGCCACTTAGAAAAAATGCACTTACGATATTAAAGCATGCTTTACGATGCAAAAGACTTCTTCCTTGAGCACAATGTTCTGCCTTAGTTGTGTTTGTGAGCACGCACTTTGGGTTTTGAGCCGTTACCTGCAGCTGATGAGCTCCAAAAAGAGCGAAACCAGTTAGGTCCTGCAGTACTGGCTACAATCTTTCTTCAGGGTGCTTCTAGCGAGGAAGACTGGACAATGTTCTCTGCTGGATAACATTCAGTTGCTTTTCTCAAGTTCTGTAACACCAAAAGATCTTTGAGAGTGTTTCCTTTAAGATACCCAGGGCTGTGTTGCCCGTGTCTGCGCGCGGCTTCCCGGTCCTTCTGCTTCCAGCCTCGCTGGCTTTCATCACCAGTTTTGACAACATGTGGTTTGAAAAAAAAGAGAAGTCTGAAAGATGAGATCAGTGCACATTGTTTGTGTTCTATAAATTTAACTGTTAGCATCTTTGTTCACTTAATATTTTATTCACAAGTTTAAAATAGATTATCAGGTTCTGTGTGCGTACACGGTATCGAGTGTTGCCTTTTTATTCTCATTTTCCCAGAGCTTGAGGACTTAGTTCTTCATTTAAAGAGAGCATCCTTCTCTGCCCTTTTTTTTTTGGTGGTTTTTGGTTCGGTTTGGTTTTCCTTGCCTATATCTCAGTTTCACCTTTTGCTTTGTTTTCTCTTTCTCTTCTGCCAGCCCACTAGCAGATTCAGAAGGAAGCTTCAGTGGGCAAAAAAGCTGCTGATTGCTGAAATATGGGTGGTACTTTACTAGAGATGAGTGTTAACCCTGTGTTCTGTAGTGAAGTTATGGTTAGTAATTCAAATCAGACCGCCTGTCTAACTCTGTTACTATTTACACGGTGGCTACAAACTTCTCGGTGGGTTTATTTAAGATTCTCTCATGTCCATGTAGCTACAGTCCCCACTGTGTTCCTGTACTTTATGGCAAACTGAACAATTATCCAGACCTACATGAAGAGCAAAGTCATCACCCTAACTCGCCCTGTGTTCTGTGGTGGCACAGACACTACAGTTTCTTGAAATACATTGAGTTGCTTTAACAACTCAGGGAAGCTTCAAGTCCTTCCTGTCCCTTCCTACAGCTGCCCTTTTGCCACAAAATATTCCCTCCCACTGGTAGCCACCCAAATACACTTGTCCCTGCCTTACTCTGCCTCTGGCATTTGACAGGTCCTCCTAAAAGATGATATGTAAAATATGATATCTGAAAGATGATATCTAAAAGGTTAGCCTGATTTAGTATGATACCTTTGGAAATCACTGATTTAAATTTCTAGGAGATGAGAAAAAGGAGTTTTCAGCAGGGCTACTGGAAAAAAAAAATCAGGCCACGAGAAGATGGTCAGTGCCAGAGCTGGTGTGAAGACATACACAAGATTGTACAAGTGGGAACAGGGAGAGAAGAGTTGGAAGACAAGGTGGAAAAGCAACGTAAGGCCACCTCCTTAACAGAAATACAGGCCTTCCTGCAGGGATTCAGCAGTCTGTGGAACTGTCATTTCAAAGTGCAGAAAAACATTTACTGTCTGGTTAGGGCATCCTGCCTGTATAAAATTGGTGTAAAACTGCTGTGAGAAAATAACTTTTTTTTCTCAACTTGAGCCCCTCTTTAGAGAAGGATCTGCACTCTGAGCTGAGAGGCCTGGTGACGCTGTTATCCCTGCACTGATTCTTTAGTAACTTTTTTGCACCATTCAGCTTTTAAATAACCTGAAGATTTTTAGCTGAGTTTGTAACAGCATTGCGTCACGATTCTCAGTATTGTTTGTGCTAACAGTATGGTCAGGTACTTAGGTATAACCACAGACAGACTTCAGCCTTTTTAGGAGCCTCTTCTGTCCCAATTCATTCGTAAAGTTGCAGTGTTGCTTTCTAGCTGTCTGGTTTGTATGCCACTTCCAGTGCTGGGTACAGGGGGGCTGTGGAGAAGTCTTAATTTCAGCAGCTTCTGAGGACAGTCAGTTTTGGGTCAGAGTGATACCATGTATGGCAATTCCTGTTGTTTCTTTTTTTCATGGTCTCAAAGAAACCAGGTGAGCACACGGTGACTTTTTGATAACCATTGTCTGGCATCTGTAGAGAAGGATGTGCGGTGCTATAAAAATGACATGAGCCTTTAGGCAGCAGTATAAAGCTGTTCTTCACAGCTGTAGGGTGACAACTGTGTCCATGTTCTGTTTCCTTGAGTTTTCCTGTCCCTCATCCATGTTACGCAGATGACTGGGTGAGTGGTTTTGCTTTGTGGGTAGTAAAGAGGGAAAATCTGAAGTGAATCAGATTCAAACTTGCCACTGAGATGAGGCATCTTGCTGCACATTCATTCTCAGTCTCAGAAAAATTATAGAAATCTGTGCTCTCAGGAGAAAGCACCTAAAATTTGGTAGAGAAGAATAAAATGTCTGACTTGTTACTTTGTGAGGGTTTGGGCGTCGTTTTATGTAAGGCAGACTTTTGAATTTTGGTGTGAGGTGTTCTCAGTAGGCCTGTGCTTTTATGTATGATCACTGAAATTATCAGTAGCTGGTGTTGTTGGAAAACTAACCTACATTTTCAAGGAAAACTCGTGTTTATTCTCTTAGGGCCATTATTTCAGCGCCACATCTGCCGTGGTTTACTCCTGGTTTAAATTAATTTCTGACTGTAAATAGCAGAGAGAGATGCTGCTCACTACAGGATTGGGATTGTCCTCTTTCAAATCTTGCATTTGACTTTTCATGCATTTCACTGTCCCAAAAAATATCCAAACCATGATAATCATTGCGAGACTGCAGGAAACAAGATTGTGGCACCAAGACCTACATGGCATAAAGGGTAATGGGCAAGGTGGAACTTGGGATTTAAAATACAGCATAAAAAAAAATCATTAATAGCATGATGGAAACTGAAACATTAAGGCCCGAGACTTTTAAAGTTAAAATTTGAGTCTTCTGTCTTTTGGTAGAGGAAATACTTCCTCTGGCTGTTCAGATTTTCATCAGAACTGCCTGTGCAGGAAGGCTAATTCGTTTTAATGGCAATTCATCCATAGACAGCAACCCTGGGTTCTGAAGTGCTTACTCTTAAAAGAACAACAGAAAAAAGGGTGAAGATAGCAACAAAAATGGACGACCTTTAAAAACAGAGCCATGCTTTTACTTGGATACTTGAGAAACCTGGGAGAAAAGTTTTTAAACAGCAAAGTGGGATTGTGAAATTCTCTTGTTCTCTAATGGAATACATTAATGGAATGGCTTAATGGGTATTGCTTTAGTGAAACAGGTAGTTAGGACTTTATAATGTTTACTGATTCTGGTGTCAGGATCTCTGGAGAAGAGAAGGCTCTGGGGAGACCTTATTGTGGCCTTCCAGTATCTGAAGGGGCTACAAGAAAGCTGGGGAGGGACTTTTTAGGCTG
>WTSP01007533.1:22302-38387 GCA_025331215.1 Actenoides lindsayi
TGGGAGGTGTCCCTGCCAATGGCAGGGGGGTTGGAACTGGATGATCTTTAAGGTCCCTTCCAACCCTGACAATTCTGTGGTTCTGTGTCAGGAACTACACTGTGCCAGACACAGCCAGCTTGGCCGTGGGGCCACTACAAGCCAAAACTGAGCGACTTAGCAGTGTTTGTGGTGCCTCTGTGAAAACGTGTTTAAGAAAGAGCAAAAAGTGCCAGATGGGTTGAGGAGAAGGGAAGAGGGAGGAACACCAGAGGTAGCACCGGGGTCAGAGGAGCAGGAGGATGGGCAGGCAGTGCAGGACCCCCTGCCACAGCCCGTGGGTGTATCCTGAAGGAAGCTGCAGCCCGTGGAGAGCCCGTGCAGGAGCAGAGGAAAGGTGTGAGAAGGAATGAGTGGCAGAGAGAAACTGCTGCATGCTGACCATAGTCACCATCATCGTGCCCTTCTTGATCCCCGGCGCATCACCTGAGGCAGGGCAGAGAAAGCTGGAGTGCAGGAGTGAAGGAGAGCCTGGGAAACAGAGGAAGAAGGAAGTTGCTCTACTATTTGTCTTTTTGTTCCCATATTCTGCATCTGTAATCGGATATGTCTTTTAATTGGCAATATAATTAATTTTCCCCAAGTCAAGTTGGTTTTGCCCACAATTTTACACAGTCTCCCCATCTTTATGACACGTCAGCTCATGAATTCTCCTGTTCCTGTTCTACCTGTTTTCTACCCCTGTCTGATTTGGGGAGGGGAGGAGGGAGGGATGACAACACCGGGTGGGAGTTTGGCTGTTGGCCAAGGCTAACCCACCACATGTCTCTTCTGGGGGCTTCCTCTGTGCAGTGCACGTGCACTCATCCACATCACCTAATAATCTGACTTGTGAAACTTCAATGATTTTTACCTCCTTGAAAACAGACTGCTGAATCTCACTCTAAGAAAACACTTCTTCAAGAAGTCGCCTCGCACGCCAGAAAAAGTACTAGAATAATAAAACCAGTAGCACTGGTTATTTAGAGGACAAAAGCTGGATCATGCTTGGGGAGGACTGAGCTCAAATAAATGTCACTTAAAAAGGAGCATGATCTAGAGCAGAGCTTCTTCATGTACAAAGTCACACTTTTGCCTGATGTATAAACTCTGTTCTTTATCTATGGGATCAGAACTACCAAAAACCAAGTTGACTCTTGGGGCAATAGAACATGAGTTTGGTAGGCATATGGAAGAATTTAGGGTTTGTGATTCTGTTTTCTTCTAACATGTCTTAGCCCTTAGTGTGGAACACAATTACGTTAGTAAAATTTTGTTTGGTTCCAGATTTCATTTAAATGCACCTTTTTACATTATTTTCAGAATCTGCTCTACCCTATTACTCCCTCCTATTGCATATTTATCTCTGTAGGATTTAGACATTTTTAGCTTTATGGGATTGATCTGGTCTAGTTCTTCTTGCAAATTAAATTTTGATATTTCTTTTTCAGAATCCCAGGAGCTTTGAAAATAGTAAAATTTTGGCTAATAAGAGGGGCAGCTGAAAGCATGCCTCAATAAATGAATTGTTCCCAGACAATGTACTCAAACTTCGGGTGGTTGCTTCCATTTAGCTACTGCTTTTCCATCTTGTCTTCCCTTTCCTTAGTCTTGTTACAGGAGAATATTACTAGCGAGTTAAAGGGAAATGAGAAACAAAAATTAATCAATGAAAAATCAATGAAAAAACTTGATTAAACATCAGGTGTACTTTAAACCTGCAGTGTGTGAATCATCAGCTATGGGACTTCTCTTGATTAAATTGCCCGTTGTTGACAGTTTGTATTTTTGCCATATAAATGGTTGGGGAAAAAACACAGAGGAAATAGGTTTTGCTTGTGAAGAATCATCTGGGTCATTATTTCCAGGACTGAGGACTAAACTTTTGAAAGAAGTTAACAACCTTGCCGTGTCAAGTATAGTTAAAAAAATACAAAATACTTCACAGAATTGTCAAAACTTTGATTTTCCTGAATGTAAGAAATGCCATGATCTACTGAAGAAAAAGAAACCTCATTTACATCAATATAAATGCTGTATATTCTGTTTTCAGGCCCAAGTTCTTTAGGTAACATTGTAGAAGACGTTACACATCCGTGTAATCCAAATCCGTGCACAGCTAATCAGTTATGTGAAGTAAATAGAAAAGGATGTCAAGCTGGAGAACTGTGTCTTCCCTATTTGTGTGTGCCAGGTAAGGGTGTTTGGCCTTCTGTTTACCTGCATTTTGCTGCTAAATATATGTCACTGAAGTTGCCTTGGAAGTTTTTTAAAGTGTATTGCTGATATTCCAGAAGAACTATTATCAAATCATCTTGTGTTTTCAAAAGCTGTAGCTTGCCTTCTAGCTCTTTTCATGTCTTGATAGGTTTGTATATTTATTGTCCACTGAAACATCTGAGAGGGTACATTACTTTGCTTCAGAAGAAATCATTGGCCATAGGTGGTCTCTAAGGAGCCTGCCTGCTGTTTAAAATTACAAGCATGCACTGCTGCAAACACAGAGCAGCTCACTGCTCCTGCAAACACCAGGACATGTATTGCCCTGTATTTCCATGCAGTATTAGCCATATCCACATGATTTTCCTTACTGGTGCAATAAATGGGCGTCAGGTCTTGCCTTGAAATGAATGAAAATCAGGCTGTCAGTCTGGGGAGAGCTCTGAGAATCTAATCAAAAGCAGAGTGTCCTGGGATGTACATTTACATTGGTAGTAATTCCAGTGTTATATTAAAGTTCAAGATGGTATCTTAATGGAATTGTCCCAAATCCAGCTTCATAGGCTTCATAGGCCAGCTCAAGCTTCTCAGAACCTCTCCAGCAGCTCATAGGTGAGGAGGTTTAGTCTGAGTAAATTAACACCTGAACTTTTTTCTGAAGAGCTGCACTGTTGCTACTTCACTGTATTCAGAGCACCCAGGTTTATGGCTTGGGAAGGAGGTGACACAGCACATAATTTATTTACCTCACCTTTGAGATTATGGACATTGTTTTGGTTATGTTTTTATGTTTATACTACAAAATACTGGCTTTTTTTTTAAAACCTGAGCATTATTACTATAGAGGTTGTATTGCCTTCATTGCTGCAAAAGCCATTCAGAGTGATCTGAAAACAAGCTCACTTAGAGCTCTTGGAGACAGTTTACTTCCTCTAAAGGTTGGAAAGTGTCTCTTATGTTTGAATTCAGTCTTTTTATAGGTTCAGAGCATCAGGGGATTTGTTGCAGTTCATGACGTAATTTTAATCTACTTTTTTTTCCCTTGCAATCTTCAAAACCTTTTTTCTTCTCTTCCTCCCTTTTTTTTTTTTTCAAATGCAGTTTTCCTGCTTTTTCTCCCTTTCTCCTCTACCTAAAAGAGTCCTTCAGTGTTCACAGAAGAGGTACAAGTAGGGAAGGAAGACACAAGAAAATATGTAAGAGGGAGGCAATGACTGGGCTTTGCTCATGAGACCCTTTGATTCAGGTTCTGTGTTGGAGAGAGTGAAGTGTATGTGGTATTTGCCATATCACATGCGTTTCATACTACTGCACAACTGTGGAAAATGAGACTACTTGAGCATTTTGGGATTACCAGCCTTTTTCTCTAAAGTGACAGTTCTGTAGGTACTTTGGAACCTTACCCAAAACAAGTATCTTCTATTTCTATTACTTGTTGCCTCTCTGAAACAAGTGCATTCATCTAAAAGGTGAGAGCAAGGCTGCTTTAAGAGCACCTTGCCTTTTTCACAAAGAGTAGTAGTTGTGATTTTTGTAGTGGCACTTGTCAAAGTATTTTCTAAACATGAGCTAAAATTTCTCTTTGTGTATAGGTTGCAAACTGGGAGAAGCCTCAGATTTTATCGTCCGTCAAGGTACACTTATTCAGGTTCCATCCTCAGCTGGTGATGTTGGCTGTTACAAGATTTGTACCTGTGGACACAGTGGATTGCTAGAGAACTGCATGGAAATGCGTTGTGTTGACCTCCAAAAATCATGTATTGTTGGAGGACAAAGAAAAAGTAAGTATTAGAACAGTAATTACATCTTCATACAGCACCCGCTCCTTAAGTAACAAATTTTGAGGTACATCTGAGGACTGAGAGGATCTGAATGCAGAGTTTATCAGAAAATAGAAAAGTTAATGTTTTCATCCCTGTACTTGTTTCATATGCCTGCGGGTTCCATTATTTAAATCAGTACTGAACTGTGACTGTCTCAACCAGTGAAAAGTCCTATGTCAAACATGTTCTTAGTACACCATTTTTCAACCAAAAGGTCACTGACTTGCCTCACATCCCAGGTATTTTAGGGTAGCTGAGAGTAGGTAGCTTCCTGTAATAGGAGCCCCTATCACAGGAGGGCTATGGATGTGCTGGAACGTGTCCAGAGAAGGACATCCATCAGGATGAGCAGAGGGCTGGAGCACCTCTGCTATGGGGACAGACTGAGAGAGCTGGGGTTGTTCAGTCTGGAGAAGAGAAGGCTCCAGGGAGATCTTATTGTGGCTTTCCAGTATTGGTTGCCCAGAGAGGTGGTGGAAGCCCCATCCTTGGAAGTTTTTAAGACAGTCACTCTGACAGTTTCCTGGAGAGCTCTGTCTTTGGTGGTGGGCTTTAACAAGTGACTCGGTTGCGGATGGGTCGGCTGTCAGCGACGTGAATCCGTTTCATGTACAACATAGACCGTGGTGTGGGGCAGTCACAGGGACAGCTCACAAACCCAGACTGGAATTGCTAAATCGAAGAGAAAAATTCCCTAAGTTTGTAGTTTGATTCTTAGATTCAGGTGTGAAAAATTCCCTGCTTTATAAAATGCAAAAATGAGGCCGATTGCTTCACGCTGAAGAAGCCGCGGGGATGGTGCCGGCTGCATTTTTAAGGGCTCCTTTCTGACAGCCAGTGAGTGAACACAGACCTCTGTGTTTGGTTGTGTCTTGTGCTGAATCTAGACCTGGGTTTCTATTCTGTTTCACCACCATCTTTCTTGTTCTCTGCTTTGGACAAAGCTGCACTGTAGCTGGTAATGCCTGTTGAGGCTCAAATTCCAGCTGCAGGGGGTGGTGCAAACCAGTAAGGACTGGGATGAAGCATTCACACTTTTTCCCTCCTGACAGAATATGCACACAAAGGAACGAAGTGAGTCCTACAGAGGAGGTTTGCCTTGTGTGTGAGGCTGTGGCTGACATGATGGAAAATTCATTTTGGAGAAGAATGTATCTTTTCAAAGCCTTTTTCTTTAAAAAGCTGGGAAGTTTGCAAGCTGGAATTCTTCTGTTTCCTGAGCGTATTTCTTTTTGCAGCTTGAAGCTGTTCTTCCAAAAAAAGAAAGCCTAACTTACGCAGGCTTTGAAAGGACAAAGTGCTTCCTTCCTTCTTTAACTACTTAATCAAAGCCACGTGTGAACAGACTTTTTTCTTTCAGTGAATAAAGCACAACCTGAAATCTAAACCAAGATGGAAATTTCAGTGGGAAAATAAACAGAATAAGGGAAATGACAGGAACAATTAATAACGAAAATATAGTATCTGTGATATATATATGGTGTATTTACACTAATTGTATTAATTTACTTGATTTCTTGTAAGGCCACGGAACATCCTTTAATATAGATTGCAATGTCTGTTCGTGTTTTGCTGGAAACTTGATCTGTTCCACACGTCAGTGTCTGTCTGAGCATAGTTCAGAAGATGAACGTCGGAAGTTTACAGGTAACTTTGCAACCTATAAAAACTGTAAGCTTCATATTCTTGGATCAAGGATTAGCTTCTAAATTCTTTCGCCAGTATTAATGGAAAATAAACTCTTTTTTTGATAGGTTCTTTTAGATGTTTGTTTTTTTCACTTCCAACCTGCACTTCAGAAACAGCACAAACCTTTGGAAAAAAGAAAATAAATCAGGTAATATGTAAAAGTAGGTGAAGGCAGGGCAGTGCCACTGGGGACAAGAGATAAGGAGTGTGGGGAGAACATGGAGAAAGCTGAGCAGAATCAGCCAGGAGGCAGGGCACAAACTTCCCTTCCTACCACTTTTAAGTGCATATGTGCTACAGGAGGGAAGAAGTGGCTGAAGATGTGGCCCACCTTTGCATTTGCTGGAAGGCAAAGATACCTTGGTGATCTTGTGCATCTCCTGATGCAGAAAATAAAATGTGCACCCAATTCCTGTTCTGTGTGTTGCTTTTCCAGGTTTACCATGTAACTGTGTGGACCAGTTTGTACCAGTATGTGGTCAGAATGGACGCACGTATCCGAGCGCGTGTATAGCTCGTTGTGTTGGGCTCCAGGACAATCAGTTTGAATTTGGATCATGTATTTCCAAGGATCCTTGTAACCCCAACCCTTGTAATAAAAATCAGAGGTAAAAGCAGTATATGTTTTTAAGCTTTTCTTTGCATCTTCTACTCACAAAGCAGGTTTATATTTTCTTTCAATGTGTTGTACATTGTAGTAACATCTTATTTTTGGGATACTATGATAAAAATAACTGTTTGAAACTGCTACTTTTATTTAACACAGTTAGTAACAGACTGTAGTAACTGCCAGGTTTTTGTTCTGTTTGTGTAGTTCTATGTCATTTAAATTCACTATGGAGATCGCAGTTTTAGCGATGAAAGAGAATTGATGTATACTTCCAAAAGTGGGAGAGTCAGATTTTGTTGAAATGGATTTAAGAGTCATTGTATTACTTTGTTTCACCCTTTCTTCTAGTAGTTAAAAACAAAAAAAAACCAAACAAAAAAACCCCAAACACACATAAATTCAAGACTTGGAGTCAGTCCTGCTTATTCAGTCATCAATCTGTGCTTTTTATTTCTAAAGCAGGAAAACAACGATCACTCTGGAACATTTGAGCTTCTCTTAATGAGATTGATATCTTGTGAAAGCTGTGTCTGTACAATCATTGGGTTTTTTAATGTCAGAAGAAAGGAAATCCGTAAACAAACATACTGAAACAAAAATATCCTCTGTACTACGTCAGGAGAAAAGAAAATCTGGCCTTTCTTACAGAAATCAAAGTCTGGGGCTCACAGTATTGGTCTTTGTCTTCAATTTTCTCAGTGCCGTTCAGTATTATGCTTAGAACCTTGACTTGTATTTTCAGTAGAGAACGGTACACAGTCCATTTTTCTGGGTCAGTTTGATAACGTGTAAACTGAACATCCTCATTTAATATGCCTCTGCAGCATTCAGAATGTAGTTAACAACTTACATTCCACTTGTGAAGCATTTGAATTTCTGAGTCTCCCCTAAGACAGCAGGAACAGGTGTAATGCACAGGACAGCAACAGTCAGAGAGAACAAGGATGTACTGTACATCATCCAGGGGTAGCACAGTTGTTGTTTATAGAAGGGTGAGATTGTTAAAAGAGCCATTTGCCCTTTCATCCAGCTACCCAGCAGACTTTCTGGGCTGACATTTCTCTAGCACAGGGGTGTCTTGCAGGGCATATGGCAAACGTCTTGCAGATCAGACCGTGGAAGGTGCATATTTAATATAAAGGGGAGAGGATTTCTGCTGTTTATTGCACTTCACTTACCTGTGAAGGCTTGAGAGGGATGGCATGCTGAAAAAGGAACTTGTGGTACTAGATTTTTCTGTTTGTTTGCAGTCATCCCCAAGATTGGATGTGCTAGAATACACTGAACTGACAAAGCTGGAATCATAGAATCATAGAATGTTAGGGGTTGGAAGGGACCAAGAAAGATCATCTAGTGCAACCCCCCTGCCAGAGCAGGATCACCTAGATCAAGTCACACAGAAACGTGTCCCAGGCGGGTTTTGAACATCTCCAGAGAAGGAGACTCCAAATATCCAATCAGATATTCTCAACTGAAACCACATCATCTTCTAAATCATGTTTTCAGTACCTTCTCGAGGAAGGGTGAGGGTAGACCTCTGCACTATAACCTTCATCTCTTGCAGTTCGCTGTTTTCATGTTTTCTCTCGTTGTCCTGAAATACACAAAATGAAGCTGGGGAGTAGGTAAAAAGCTTAGCCAAGCTGCTCTTGAAAATCCCTTGAAAAACAGTTGGAAAGTGTCGCTGTGTTCACATGCATTGGCTAGCCGTGGTGGGAACCAGTTTCAGGTTTGTGATGGGACCTGGAGCTGCCTCTTCAGAATGTTCTGTCACTCGTATTTCCTGCAGCTCTGCTGAACCACGTTACTTGGCTCTAAAGCCCTGAAAAGGTTTTTCCTGAAAATTTTGAGACTTACCAAAAAAAAAAAAAATAATCAATCCTAATACGTGATATGAAATTATCATTGCTTTGTGCAGGTGCATACCAAAGAAACAAGTCTGCTTGACAAGTTTTGGCAAGTTTGAGTGTAACCAGCACGAATGTGTGCCAAGGCAGCTAAACTGTGAGCAGACGCGGGATCCCGTTTGTGACACGGACAACGTGGAATACACTAACCTGTGTACTTTGTACCAAAAGGGGAAAAGTTTAGCGTACCGAGGACCGTGCCAGGTAAGAAGTGGTTCCAGCAGTAAATATCAAATCTTTTTTCTTTCATGTTAAACTTTGCAAATACTCTGGGTTTTTTTGCAAGATTCTGTTTTCTTGGGCTTTTTAAAATACTCATTTTTATAGCTTGCGAAATGTTTTCATTGAAAGTAGTGTTTTAAAAGTGTGGTTTTAACTAGTAGGAAAAATGGTCTCACAAAATGATATTCAGCATTTTGTCAGGTGTTTCTCTGCATTAGTTAACAGTTGCCTCAAAACCAATAGGAAGTTTTACTTATGCTTTCTTGGGAATAATACTTGGATACTTATACAAGTTTTCCTTTATCACTATTAAAGCTTGGACTGAGGTATGTCTGCAGTAATTAGGGTAGTTCCTTGGTTAGTTAAATGCTAGTTTTTACTAATTTGAACTTGTTTTAAATAAAAATTAATGCCTGGTCATAGAAAGTCTTTAGTGTTCCATGTGATTGTGCCCCAGGTTTACCAAGTTCATTGTTCAGGATCTATTTGCACCTGAGTTTTCTTGGAGACTAGGCACCCTGCAGTATTGTCTTTAGTTAGTCTGGTTTGGATTACTCTTCGTATTAATCCCTGAGAAGGATTAGGATCAGGATTAGGATCAGGATTAGGTTTAGTTCTTCCAGCCCGCTGCTCCCTCCAGTTTCAGGTAGACAAGCTATTGCTAGCACTTCACAAGAAAAGTCAGGAGCTGCTCTTTTCACAGTTGCTGGCTCTACTATTTACAGGCTGTTCATCTCCAGGGTTTCCTCAAATGGTGAAGATTAATTTGAGACCTTCTCTTGGTCTTAACTGATGGGTGTTCTTAGAAGTACAGAACTTTACTTCAGGGATTTTCTGTATTATAAATGCTATTGCTCTTTTAACCCCCTTTTAGCTTCTGCCTTTCTGTCCTTGTACCTTCTTTTTCTTGCCCTTTTTCAGCAGCTTCGTTAAGTACAGATAATTATTCTCATTGCACATCAGATATCTCGTGAGATACTCAGAGAATGTTCAGCCCTTGAACAGTAAGAATCAAAGGAACATTGCACGGCTGGTTTTGGTTGGGTTTTTTTTTCCAGCAGTTGTATGTCTAGTTGTATCCATCTTCACAAAGGTTTTGACACTGCTAGCTCTAAGTTTTCACTCTTGGTTTTGTAGGGAAGATGACTGCAAGATATGAAACTAGTTGGGGTGCCCGCATTTACTTGTCCTCTCTCAGTTTTGTTGGTGGCTTAGCTGTGTAACAGAGAATTGTCTTGCTACTTTAGAGGATATACAGTGACCATCCAGCTACGGTGACTTACTCAAAATATTAGGCAGTTGAAGAAAACGTTTAAACCTTTAGCAAGAAATTATGGAGCGAGTTGTGTCAAGTATTGTCAAGTTGTGTAAAGTATTAGTAACTTGTCTGTAAAGAGTCAGCATGTCCATGTGCAGAAGCTTAAGGGCGTTGCCATTTGACCTGTTGAACTTGCTGGCCTAATAGCTGTGCACAGGTGGGAATAGGAAGAAACTACATTACAGTTTTCTTTGGAGTTTTGCCTGTGTTTGAATCAAATGACACACTAGATGTGTTTTTCTGAGATAAAATGGACACAAGATGTGTAGTTTCATAGATGTAAAGGTTTCAACGACAAGTATGTTTTTGACAGGGGTGTCTAGTAATGGATTTTGTTCTTTTGAAGTAAATTTAGCTTCTCCAAGAATTGCTTAGAAATGCACGCACACAGACTCAATGTTACAAACACAAACCCACACTGAGTCGAATTAAAATATGAAGGAATATTAAGTCATTCAAATATTAAGAAAGACTACAGTAGCAAATACTTTAATAAAGACTCTTTATTACACGATACACTTAGAAAAATCCAAAACCTAAAGCATTCAGTAAGTAAATTAATTTAAATTCCACGGTCATTTTACTGAAGCTTTAACACAGAACAAAAGCTGTTGCTTCCCCCAGCACGTTTTATTGTACATTCCTCAGTCTCCAATGTACATTTGTCTGTCACCTTCTAAGTCCTCATTCTTTGGGTTTATTACCCATTGGGAAACGGGCGAACTGGTTTATTTTCCTACCTTCGGCGATGTTCTCGGCCGGTTCCCACGAGCTTTGGGTTTATCTAAGGTAAAAGCCACTCGGGGGTTTCGGGGCCACGAACAATTAAGGGGCTCGGGGACCTTTCAGGCGTTTTGCAAGTCGGCGGAACCCGTGTGCGGGCACAACGGAGAGACCTACGGCAGCGTCTGTGCCGCCTACTCCCACCGCGTCGCCGTCGACTACTACGGGCCCTGCCAGGCCGTGGGGGTTCTCTCGGACTACGGCTTTCACACCGAGTGTGCCTTCGTCAAATGTCCCCGGCTTTCTGCCGCCGGCTGCAAACCCGTCATCGCGCCAGGTACGTCGCAATTTGCCGCCAGAGAGTCTCCGGGGGAGGTGTGGAGATAGGTGGGGACGCGGAACCAAATAGTGCTTTACGATACGTATTGCGGAACGTCTTTGAGACGTAAGAGAAAGAATGAAGTAAGGTCTTTACTTATGGCTAGAACAAGGTAGCGTCGTAGAATCATAGAATCCCAGAATCACAGAATGGCTCGGGCTGGAAGGGACCTCGAAAGGTCATCTGGTGCAGCCCCCCTGCAGTGAGCAGGGATACCCTCAACTAGGCCAGAGCCTTGTCCAACCTCACCCTGAATATCTCCAGGGATTGGGCCGCAAACACCTCCCTGGGTAGCCTCTTCCACTGGTCTACCACCCTCAATGCAAAGAACTTCTTCCTGATATCCAATCTAAATCTGCTCTTCTCTAATTTAAACCCCTTACCCCTCGTCCTTTCACTCCAGGCCCTCATAACCAGTCCCTCTCCAGCCTTCCTGTAGTCCCCTTCAGGTACTGGGAGGTCATTAGTAGGTCTCCCCAGAGCCTTCTCTTCTCCAGACTGAACCACCCCAGCTCCCTCAGGTGTTCCAGCCCTCTGATCATCTTTGTGGCCTTCTCTGGCCCCGCTCCATCAGATTCCATGGCTTTCCTGCGTTGAGGGCTCCAGAGCTGGACGCAGCACTGACTCCACTGAGTGAAGTGGAAAGGCCTTGGCCTTAGAAGCCCCCCTCCTTTGTTCTTCAGAAGCTGTCCCCATAGCACTGGTTTGCTCTGTGGTGTCGAGAGTAGAATGTCACTGGGAATCGGATGAGTCAGTTTGCTGAAGTGGCAGCACCAGTGCCACACTGGAACTGCCAAGCTGTCATCAGAGTAGAGTTCCCAACAGAACAAAGATGATAGTTAATTAGAAATACAGAGTTGAATTAGAAAGATTAGAGTAAGATACCGTATATATTTACAGAATCACAGAATCACTGAGGCTGGAAAAGCCCTCTGAGATCATCAGGTCCAGCCTATGACCCAACCCCACCACATCAGCCAGACCATGGCACTCAGTGCCACATCCAGCCTGTCTTTAAACGCTGCCAGGGACGGTGACTCCACCACCTCCCTGGGCAGCCCATTCCAGTACTGTGAAGGAGGAAGACAGTAAGAACAGCTTTGCAGTTGTGCTGCCTTGAACTGGTTTTGTGTTGTTTTCACAAATATTTCTTCTATGAAACAGTGACTGATCACAGGTAATGCACAGAGCAAGGAAAGCCCAGCTTTTAAAAAGAAACAGGGTTATGCATTTTTCACATTCACAGCTTTCAAACAGGGTCTCTGTGCTTTGACATTACATTTAATATTGTAAAAGTCACTCTGTGACCGTGAATTATACATAAGTTAGAGGGGTGAATTAAACACAGGCATGGGTAGAAAGTTGCAATATTAGCGCTTTGGTTTCCCAGATGGTGGGGAAAAACAGTAGGAGAAATCCAACCTGCACCTGCCTTCAACACAAAGCTGTCAGACAAGTCCTTTCCCCCCTTATTATGTAAAGACTTTAATCTCCACCATGGTATAACTGGGTACCTTGTGTGCAGTGTGTGGAATTGCTTCTGTCATGTCCTAGCAGTTTCAGCTCTTGATATTCATCGTTCCTGTAGTTGCACGTGTGTGCAGCCATGGCTTGTGGCACACAAAGTGCCTGTGGTTTTTAGCTTACTATAATGTGTCATCTTGAGAGAAATGAAACTTCATCCTCTGCTTCGTGTTGATAGCAGTAAGTGTGTGTTGGAAGGTGACCAATTTTGCATTATAAATGTTTTTCATCTTAGGAATTTTGCCACTCTGCTATCAAACTGAAACGTTGACTTTGCCTTAGTAGCTTTGCTATTTTCATTATCAGTTAAAATCCAACTTTTGGCCTCTGCTTACTTAAAAGTGAAAAGACTATTTGCTTTTATTGCTGAGATTTTTCTTCTATTCCTGCAGGAGCCTGCTGTCCAGTATGTGCTGGAATGCTGAGAATCTTGTATGACAAAGACAAGCTGGATACTTTTGCAAGGGTAAACAGTTTAATTGTGTTTTACTTTAAATGGTACATGGAAAAGTCAGGTTACTCTGTCCTGAAAAGTTACCACATCATAAAACAAATTATTTTCCAGTAGGCAGTGTGTGAGTTGTTTTTCTTCTTTATACTGTTTATACTTTCCTTTATTTCTTAATATCAGGTGTAGAAGCTGAACTACAACGCAAAGCAAAACAGAATTAGAGTAAGCAGAAGCAAGCACATTCAGATCTGCAGTTCACATTGCTTGTGATAGTAAAGACAAATGATAAGCAAGCTGCATCTATCTCATGGTAGTAATACAGTGTGTATTTGTTACTTATGGCCTGTTTTCTTAAGGTTATTCTGATAGCTCCCTATTTCCTGATGTAGGTAACAGTTCTGATACTATCTTCCATTTAAATTGGATTGGTTTACACTCTATGGGTTATCTAGATAGGTGTCACTGGTTTTTGTTGCTCATCAGCTAAAATGTTGGATTTATTTGAATTTAACACCTCCATAAGTTAGACACCAGCATCCTTCGTTGCTGCTCTTTGAAAACTTCCAGTGTAAGATGGATCTTCTGATGCTGATTAGCTATTGCTGACCTACAGACTGGGCCCGGGCTCCCCATGTGGTGTGTAAAAGGTTTGCACTTCATTGACCCTTGCTTCAGGATATGGAACAGAGCAGAATGCTTCATTTTTGGCATGACAACCCAAAATAGGAGAATACCACAATCAGGCCTGAAGCAAAACACTTCATGTTTGCATCTGCTCGAGTTTCTTTTTTTTTAATAATGAGAATTTCACCAAAACACAATAAAATTGTATTTAACCTATTTCTATGTATTGAAGTAGAGGCAATCAGCTATTATTGTAAAAAAGCAAAGGTAAACTCCAGTTAGATCAGCTTGGCCAGCTGAGTTTTTAAAACCCCCAGGAGCTGAGATTGCCCGAGCTGAACACCGCTGGGCTCCTGGTTCTGGTCTGTATGTGGTTGGCCTTCATCTCAGGAGTGTGCTGCTGATTGATGTTCTATTGATTACCTCTCAGAGACAGGGTGTTTGTGTGCATGTTCATCGACCAGTTCTGCCCAGTAACGGTGTCTCTTAGGTCATGACTGCATCCTGAGATGTCTTCCAGTTGGCATCTCTAATGGTACCAGCAACACAGCGACCGCTGAGCTTCTCAGTTCACACATCACAGCATGGGGCTGTGAAGAAGAATTGTTAGTTCTAGTTAGAACAAGGCTCTCTAGTTAAAGAAATGTATTGGACTTGGCAAGTAGTTATTGAAATTGGTGGTTACTACTCTCACCTACTAAGTACCTTGGATTAGGGTACTTAGTAGCTGCTTTTTTCTTCTTCCCCCACCCCCACCCCTTTTTTCTTCCCTTGGTTTCTACAGCACTGCCAACTTTACCTTCTTTTACTCGCCTAACACCACAACAGTCTTCAAGTTTTCAGAACTCGCATATATAAATACATATATATCTTTAAATTTAAAATACATTCCCATCAGCATTCTCTTGGAACACACTAGAAATGACAGAAGTGTGACTGAAGCTCTCTCTTTTGGAAACTACAGTCAGGGGTCATCAGAGACATTGCCCTGAGCATAGAGAGTGAGAAGCTCCGTGTCTTTGTTACTCCAGAGGCCAGGTAGTGCCTGATGATACCGTAGAAAACGCTCAGCTCTGGATTTGAGTTGATTTTATACTTTCGTCATCTACATGAAATTGATGTTACTAACACAGATCTCCTCTGGTTCCATCAATCCAACTGTAGGATTGGCATGCAGCTCTTGCTTTCGGCAGTGTACTTATACATACAATGTACACAGCTATTGTATATGTGATGGTTAAGTCTCAGGTAGATGGAATCATTGCTAGAAATGCTTGCGTGCATTTTAACCGACCCAAGAGGGCAAGGAGTAGTAATGTATGCCTGTTTTAGTTCAGGCAGGTGGTTCATAGGGGACAGAAGTGCTGCAACTACTGAAACATTCTATAAATCTGACCATTTTCCCCCCACGCCCCTCTGGCCTTTTTTTGTAAAGACAGCAGAAAACAAAAGTCAACATCCACACAGAGCAAGGAAACACCAGAGATCTGCTAAAATTGTCATCTAATCTACTAGGTTTCTAATCTAAAAGAGGAAAATCCAAAGCTGACCTCGGTCATCCTTAAGGGATCCATGTGTCTCTGGTTTAAGACTGTTTGAAGAGGGTTTGTTGATCAGTCAGCATGTCAGGCTACATTTTATGGGGCTCTGACAAGAAAAAAAGGTAGAAGCAGCAGTGTGTGATGCAAATGTGATTCATGGATTCATGTAGTCTACTTGGATTTCCCAGATTTCCATTTGTTAAGGTCCTGTATTAAAAGAAGTGAAGCTATAGGAAGGTAAAAGGGATGGATTTCCTTCAGCCAAATCAGAATGACCAGAAAGTCACAAGTGAAGTATTTGTATTGGTGTCTGTACCATTCAACACATCCAGAAGTGACCTGGAAAGAAGGTGAAAAACCTTTAAGGTGTGGTAGTCTTTAAACAGACTGACATACACATGTACATACATTCAGTCTGTTTAAAGACAGCAGAAGAGATAGAAGGATTTTAAGAGGAAAATACATTTGCCTGGTAGTTATGTAGTAATCTCGAAATGTCCCGTATTCCAATATATAGACAAACATCTTCTACCTGTCTTCACAAAGCCATAGCTCTTCGTTTCTGGTGGCTCTTGGAACAGGTCCTGTGATGGTAAAGGACTGCCAGCTGATAGGGCTGCTCTGCCTCTTGATTCCCATCATGGGGGTACAAGCTGCTGTAACAGAAAACTATTTGCATTATTTTGGGGTATGTGATGCATACACATACTAACCGTGAAGGTGGAGAGCAGCAGGTATCAAAACAACAGTTAACTGAAGAAGTAAATCACTTTTTCCCCTTCTTCCTTCCACTTTTTTTATGTTTAGGGAAATTTGGTTTTAGTGTTTTTTTAGAGTCAGAATCAATTTTTAGAATGATGTTTTAGAATCATGGAATGATTTAGGGTTTTTTTGCTAGAGATTGGAACTGAGTAGTTTAATGGCTGAAACAAATGTTCTGGTTTGACATAGAATCATAGAATTAGGAAGAATTTCTTCCCCAGGAGGGTGGTGAGACACTGGCCCAGGTTGCCCAGAGAGGTGGTGGAAGCCCCAT
>WTSP01007534.1:31396-50261 GCA_025331215.1 Actenoides lindsayi
GGCACCATTGCAGGGGAGGTTGGCCGGGGCTCTGAGCACCCTGCTCTAGTTGCAGATGGCCCTGCTGAGTGCAGGGGACTAAATGACCTTGAAAGGTCCCTCCCAACCCCAACCATTTCACCATTCCATGATTCTAAGGCGTTAGCTGTGTTCACCTAGAATATTTTGTGGTACCAGATTCCTGTGCTGCACAGTTGCCAGGAAGTCCAGTGAGCCAGTGGGGTCATGGTGTCTGAATAAACATTGCCCTCAAAGGTGGAACATCCACATCAGTGGTGGGGAAAACTCTGGAATAACCCACAGAGGAGCTGACTGTTCAGCCTATACATGGAGAAGTCTCCAAAGCCACCAGTTTGCTGGTGTTCATATTGCTAAATGAATACAGATCATATTGGGGTTTTTTTTTCCCCAGGAGAAATGCAATTTGATCCACCTGATTTTTGTGTTCCAAAGCTGAATGTTAAGACTCCGTCCAGCCAAGTCATCATTTGTTCTGCACTCGCTTTTAATACTTAAACACCGTGATGTTTCCTGTCTTCCCCCTTCCAAATCCCTTCCTTTTAGAGAAGAAATGTTGACCCACAGCCTGAGGAAGCTGCGAGAGCAGATCGTTAAAGCCAATTTGTACGTGAGGGAAGCCAATTTCATCGGAGAGGAGCTGGACAAGAGGACAGAGTATAAAGTTACCCTCCAGATCCCAGCTTCAAGCCTTAATGCTAACTGTAAGGTAAAGTAACCCTAGTGGAACTCAAGAGTCGTTCAGTAAGTTTGCCCCTCAGCGACAATATTTGTTATCTGCTGATTTTAATGGTGCAGAGAGCTGGCCAGTCTGTTCAGGGGCATTAAATACAGCTCTGACAGCCTTATCTTTGAGTCACCTGGAAAATCTGGCTTCCTGATAAGTGTTGTGGTGCGAGACCGTTTCACTGGTGGTGAAGGTCACTCCTGCTGCTCTGGCAGGGTGATAAAATCTCTGCGGGTCAGGTAACATCTCTTTCAAGTATTTAGCATCACCTTGGGGACCTTCCTCGTCCTAGTGAGCAGAGAAAATGCCCATTGTGCAGGGAGCAACTGGAGCAGAGAGGATTTGGATTCTTTGTTCCAGGCATCTTAGGAATTTTGGGAGGAGGGAACCGAACCCAAACTTCTCAGGCTGGCTACCTCAGCTACCTGGTAGTACTTCTCTTCTTGAGGTCAGCTCAATATTTTGGTGGTGGTTGTTAGTACAGTAGATGTATTTTATTCCAGGATGAGAGTTTCTATCAGCTGCTTTGGAAGTTTCTCTCGACTGCTCGTTTTTCTTGCAGTCTTCTGGCTCGTCTAGAAACAGGAGGATAAAGAGGGTGAAGTGCCTGCACTAGTGGAAAGTTGGGGACAGTAGTAACCTTAGCTGGAACTCCAGGCCTGCTGTAACTTGAGGATAAACGTTCCTATTTCTTAACAGTTATGTAAGGTGAACATCCATGGAAACCAGTGCCCAGAGCCGTGCTTAGACTGCACAGGGAAACCGAGCACGAATATACTGTGACAGCTCAACTCAAGAGTTTGTCACGCTTGAATTTGGTTGCTCAAGCTGAAAAAGAACGAATTCCAGGCTTTTGCCAAAGGTGTTCTTAGTTTTGTGTTGATTTTAAACTGTTTTTTCATTGCTGGGACAAGAATTCCTTACTGATATCTCTCTAATCGCTTCACAGAGAGGTGCAATTCTCAGCGAGCCGGCTATTCAGGTGAGAAGGAAAGGGAAAGGCAAACAGATTTGGTCACTGGAAAAGCTGGAGAATCGACTGGTAGATATGAGGGATCTTTACCAGGAGTGGAAGGACTGTGAGGAAGACAACCCAGTAAGTAAAAATTACTCCAGTGTCGTGCTGACAGAATGACAGCCCTGTTAATTAAGTAGATGTGAGAAAATCATCTGGTTCAGGAGAAGGGACAGGGAGGGAGTATGTAAAAAGATAAGTTTTCCTGAGCTTTTGCTTTTCCTGGTACTGATGCAGATCTTCAGCACTTCATTAACCCTTATCTTGTCACTCGGATGCTTGTTTGCACGCATAGTTTGGTGACAGAACCGAGCACACGGTAAGAAGCGGTCAGTAAACACAACAGCAGTTGACTTTCAGGCTGACTTCCCCGAGAGTCTGACGACCTCCAGAGGGACAGGGCTTGCACTCAATCCCAAGTAAAATGCAGCTTTCCATTCTTCTTGTTGTGATCTGCTCTGGCCTCTTGCTGGAGTCCAGTTTTCTTTCACCGGGCTGGTTGTGTGTGTGTGGAAACTGCTGCAAAGCTGCGTTGTCTCACATTGTTCTGGCTCTGGTTGAAGGTGATGAGAGCTTACTTCAGGCGAGCCGACCCGTTCTACGACGAGCAGGAAAACCACAGCCTTATTGGAGTAGCCAATGTTTTTCTGGAGTGCCTGTTCTATGATGTGAAGCTGCAATACGCTGTTCCAATCATCAATCAGAAGGGAGAGGTTTGTCGGTCTTCTATAATCTAGTCTTACTCAACTGCTTAATTACAGCCTGTGGCTCTTGTTACCAGCATACAGTAGATATCTTCCAGTTGCATGTGCACAAGCTCTTTGCTCACAGTTTGGAATTATGCAAATCCAATGATACCTAACTAGAGTTGTTTAGACAGCTCTAAATTCCAGCACTGTGTCTGTGAAAGGAGAAAGCGTTGTGAGCACCTTTCTGAGTGAAGCAGCCCAAAATAAATACTTAGCAGGACAAGGAGGAGCTGTAGCTCCACTGGTTTTCACTGACTACCATCAGTAGTAGGCTCTTGAATCTATACTGTAAGAGCAAAGGCTGCTATAGCATAGCAGGCATCATTCTCTGCATCACACTTTGCAGACTCTCTAGAGATTCCTGTGAAGGTGAGTGAGATGGCAGGATGCTCTTCCCAAAGCCACTCTCATGGCTGATCTCTTTATGATTTTACAACAAAAGCTCTTTGATTCTTGCTCCTGAGCGTTCTTCATCTGGTGCAACCACTGCAGAGTGCCAAACAATAGGAAGGAGTAAAATGCTGAGTGTTTACAGCCTGGAAACAGCAGTAGTTGGAGTTACCTGAAAAGGGATGAGCTTGTCACTGTTTTTATGGCACACAAGTAATTCTTGCTCCTTTCTTCTCAGGTCTCAGGTCGTCTCCACGTTGAAGTTGTTCGAGTGAGTGGAGAGATAGACGAAAGGTTGGTTGGAGGTGAGGATAGTCCAGACTATTCAAATGAAAATGACATTCAAGAGAGAAAACTTGTCTGCAGGGTGAGTTCCGGAGATATCTCAACCTCTGAGCAACCTTCTCTCTTTCTATCTCAAGTCTTAGAGAAGATCCCTGGTGCACTGGCTTCTGGATGTTCGATGTCTCATGCACCACATTCGCTTCCAGAATGCAGCTACGCAGCAGAGTCCTGTCTTTAAACTCATTGAGTGACTGTATGAAACTGTGTTGATGTTTTAGGATTTAACAACCACAAAAGAAGGCAAATAGTTCAGTTGTACCTAATCATTCAGTACGTAGAGAGTTTAATACTTTCATTGTACTTGTTTCATGGCCTTATGCAATGTCCTGGTACCCAGCATTTGTCCTGCGTGATCTTTTCTCCCAATATTTTGTTCCTGGAGTGGCTGAAATAATGTGAGAGAGCTAGATGGGCTTTTGTTTTTGTTTTTTGATATTTTTGGGTAAGACTGCAAAGTATTCATTAAGCTATATATCCATACAGTCTTACCCCAAAAAGTTTATTGTAGTTTTGGCAGAGATGGAGGTTCTGTGCACTAGGATCAGAGCTACAATAGCCAATTCAAAAAGAGGATATGCAGAGGATCAGTCTGATAAGCTCTCACTGTTGTGTGAATCATTCTCCCTCGGTATTTCTCCCTCTAAATAGTCAATATTTTGGGAGATACATCCAGGTATTAATACTCAAAGTTGGCAGGGATCACTTGCTAGCAATTCTGTGTCATAGTGGAACACAAGGTAGGCCAAGCTAAGAGAAGAGGGAGGCAAAAAGCACTAGAGGGAGTGGTCCCCAATTTTGCTGGCTTCTGGACAATGTGAACAATCTGTGGGCAATTGTATTCTTCTTTCACTTTTTATCCCATCCCATAGTGCTTCATGTGCTCACAAGCAGTATGGGGTGTTGTGACAGGAAACATATGCTCCTGAGAATCCCAAGTGCTATAAAAGTTTAGCTAATGGGATCTTAATGGCTGGAGAGTTGGGCAGGGAGGAGTTTAATGAAATACAACAATGGCAAGTGTAGAGTCTTGCAGCTGGGAAAGAACAACCCCAGGTACCAGTATAGGTTGGGGACGGACCTGTTGGAGAGCAGTGTAGGGGAAAGGGACCTAGGGATCCTGGTGGCCATCAGGGTGACCATGAGCCAGCAATGGGCCCTCATGGCCAGGAAGACCAATGGCATCCTGGGGTGTATCAGAAGGAGTGTGGTTAGTAGGTGGAGAGAGGTTCTTCTCCCCCTCTACTCTGCCCTGGTGAGGCCACATCTGGAATATTGTGTCCAGTTCTGGGCCCCTCAGTTGAAGAAGGACAGGGAACTGCTGGAAAGAGTCCAGCTCAGGGCCCCAGAGATGGGGAAGGGAGTGGAACATCTCCCTGCTGAGGTAAGGCTGAGGGAGCTGGGGCTCTGGAGCTTGGAGAAGAGGAGACTGAGGAGTGACCTCTTTGATGTTTATAAATATGTAAAGGGTGAGTGTGAGGAGGATGGAGCCAGGCTCTCCTCAGGGATGTCCAATGATAGGACAAGGGGCAACGGGTGTAAGCTGGAGCAGAAGAGATTCCACAGAAACATAAGGAAAAACTTCTTCACTGTGAAGGTCACAGAGCCTGGCCCAGGCTGCTCAGAGGGGTTGTGGAGTCTCCTTCTCTGGAGACATTCCAAACCCACCTGGACACCTTCCTGTGTGACCTGCTGTAGGTGGTCCTGCTCTGGCAGGGGGGTTGGACTCAATGATCTTTCAAGGTCCTGTCCAACCCTTAACATTCTGTGATTGGGCAAAAGCTTTTTCTCAGACAGGGAGCAGAGAATTTTTTGCCATACAGAACACAAGCCTGTATTCAATAGATAATTTGAGCGTGCCGATAATTTCAATTGTTCTAAGTCTTCATCAATTCTACTTTCCTACAGATTTAGTCAATGGTGTTTTGTACTTGAATTTGACACGGACTCTTTGGCTTTCTTAGTAGGCTTCTAAAAATCCTCGTCAATAACCTTTCCCGTCTCAGCAGCATCTTTGAATGACTCATCTCTGCATTAATTCAACAGTCCAGTTCTTAACCCCGCGAGGCGCCAAGTCAGCATAAACAATGACCATGCCCCTTAAATCATTCTTCATAACGATCTCTTTGGTCAAGAATTTAATGTCTGTACTTGTCAATATTCAAGACGAGTCACCTAGGGCTCCATCAGAAAAAAAAAAAAACCCAAGCCCACACCTCTAGAACTAGCAAATGCTTTGTGTGCTGGTTAAGCGGTCACCTTGCGACGGAGGAAGTCAATCCTTCCTCTGCATCTCACATACAGACCAGCAACTGATTTGTCTCCACGTTAAACTCTTTGACTCTTACATATTTATTGGCTAGTCTTTTTGGGTTTGGGCTTCTTTCATTATAAGCTCTATTTCCTTCAGTTGAGCTACGTCAAACCGTGTTGTCATTAAAGCAAGAAATATTTTTCCTTTTTTTTTTTTCCTATAACCTCCCTACAGGGTTTTGCACAGAGTTTCCTCCGAAGAATGTCTCACCGAAGTTCCATTCCTGGCTGTGGCATCACATTCGAGATAGTCTCAAATATTCCAGAGGTGAATAAGAAATCTGAGTATCCGAAATCGGCTACCTTTCTGATTTTCCCCTTATTTTGAGCGTGCTGCTGCAAGCATAAACTGTGGGTCTTATAAAAGATTAAACGTATTCCTTTACATGCTGTGACTTAGCAGCAACCTATGGCTTATCAGTGTCACGATGTATTTTGTCGAGTGAGCATCTATTTGCTCAGGTCTTTGAGGAGAACATATTAAAGAGAGAGAAAAAAGGGGGGGTGAAGACGGGTGGGTGAAGTGCCTAATAGAGGGAGCATGATGTAAAAAAATAACAAAGTGGGGTTTTTTCCAAGTAATGTCTTTATGCAATTCTTGATTCCTGAGCGTGTTCGTCGTTGATTCCTGAGCGTGTTCGTAGTTAGATGCTAATCCTTTCCTTCCAAACAGATGCTCTATCAGAGCACTTGTAAAAACATTAACACATGAAGAGCCAGCAGGCTGATTGCTGCCTGACTCTCTCTTTTATGTTCTGCTGTATTTAGTGCTCTGTCTTGAAATGTTCCTCGAGCAATGTTCTTCTTTTTGTTTGTTTTGGGTTTTTTTTCCTTGCAAATCACTTGAAATTGTGTTTTCCTCACAATGCCCTGAATGTGTTTGAGCACTTTTTAATTACAAGGCAACCCTTTTCCTATTCAACAGCAGTGTCTCACTGTAGACTCTCCAAAACCAAAAGCCAAAAGAGCAAGGACCGTGTGTAGCTTGAGATGTCCCTGACAGCAGTAGGAGCAGTTGGCATGGCATGAGTTCCTTCAGTGTAATGAGGCTTATATTTAGAACTCTCCAAGACGTCTGTACCTGCCCCTGAGCTTGGTGTAAAACAATGTTGAATCTGTCCTGCATGTTTTAAAAACGTGGGGTTTTCAGGACTGATGTGGAAGATCTTTATTCTATTTTCAAAGGATAGAAGAGGCTGCCCAGAGAGGTTGTGGTGTCTCCTTCTCTGGAGAGATTCCAAACCCACCTAGATGCGATCCTGGGCAACCTGCTCTGGGTGAACCTTAGCCATGGGGTTGGACGAGATGATCTCCAGAGGTCACCAATCTGTGATTCAGTCATTTCTTTTCATCTTCCTAGGATGCTCAAGGAGCTGAAGAGCGGGAGGCACTAGCCAGAATGGCAGCCAACGTTGAAGACGCGGCTTCAGCTGACTCTGAAGCCTATATTGAGAAGTATTTGCGGAGCGTGCTGGCCGTGGAGAACATTCTCACCTTGGATCGTCTGCGCCAGGTCTGGTTTGAAGGGTGTAGCAGGCAACAGAGGTTATACTTTCTGAGGAGAGAGTATGGCAAGGCAAACGTTCTCCTAAGTGCCTACGATGGCCAACAAACCCAAACCACCACTTCAGCACATACCTCAGCCTTACAAAGTGCGCGTGTGGCAGACATCCAAAGAAGCAAATCTCTTTACGGAGATGTTCTCACTCAACTGCCTGTAACATGGATGGATGGATGGGCCTGGAAGCTTTATATTAAAAGCATTATTATGGGATCCTTGGTTTGGTTGTAAGACGGGGCATTGCTAATTATGGTTCAGAAGAGTGGTTGTGTGGCATTAGCTTTTGCTTTCTAGCTTTTGCTTTCTGAAACTTTGGGCTTTAGTGATAGTTTCTGAAGTTGCTGGTAGAATTCTTATCAGTTTGCCCTTACTCTGCCTTGAAGTAACCAAACCTGTGCTGTCAATGAGACATCGATTGGGTTAATCTTAAGTCCTGTAACTTGATCTGCTTGCCAGGAAAAATACAGGAGAGAGAAACATCTATTGAAAACTGTTCTTCTGGATATAAATTATGCAAGCGCAGAAGAAAGTTATGCAAAACAAGCTAGAGGATGTGCCTGCCCACTATAAATTAATGGTGAAGTGTGATGCACTCCAAGTATTGAAAGCCAGTTGCCTGTCATAGATAATTAGTTTAAAGGATTAAAATAGAAGCTCGGCTAGGAAAAAAAGAGGTAGTCTTAGTCTTTGCATCTGTAACAGTCATCTCTGAGACTCAGAACGAGCTGTAAAATCCTATGTCTGCCCATCAGATGTGAACATTTATGCACTCTTGCACTTGTAGCTGTTGCACGTGCAAGCTTTAGCTGGAAGGCTTTTTTTTTTGCAAAATGGGTGTATTTTCTTTGTTTTCCTTCTCTGTGATTGGCAGGAAGTTGCTGTAAAAGAGCAGCTGATGGGAAAGGGGAAACTCTACCGCAGGAGCCTGAGCTCTCCCAATGTGAATCGGGTGAGTATTTCATGCTGGCACCTGCAGCATATTGAAGGCAGCGAGTCCAGCCTTTCGACTCCAGGTCCCTACGATGCCAGAGTCACAGCCTGGAGCGATACATTTCCTTCTCTTTGACCCTTCTGTTTGTCTGTGCCATTTGTGAGCGTGTAAATTGTGGAGACATGATCAGCACATGTCTTCATCATACAAGCTGATCTGCCTGAAAGCTCCCCCAGAAATCCAGGCTGTCTGAAAAAAAAGCAGCGTAAAAAGAACTTCTGCGTTTGGGGGTTGGACTCGATGACCCTTAAAGGTCCCTTCCAACCCAAACCAGTCTATGATTCGAGTTTTTCTGAACACTGGAGGTTTTTTCACTTAGCTCTCAAGTTGAAGGCTTTCTTTTTTTCCTGCAGAAGATTTGAAAGCAAGTTCCAAGTATTTACTGAACTTAAACTCGGCAAGAGCATTGTGCATAAGAAAGATGAGACTTCTGTTGTCCAAAATCTGGACAGAAATCCTTTGACAAACCTGAGAAACTTGTCAAATTCTGACTCCTTTCAGAGATTTCACCTTTCCTCTCTTGGCTTGTGGTTCCACATTAACCACAAAACTGTTTCTTTTCACCCTCCCTTGTGCTTTGTCGAGAGGCATATTTCTCAGTTGCTTAAGTTTTTGTTAAGAAATAATTCTGCTTGTCTTAACTATTTCAGCTTTCTGCAAGCCGCCAAGATTTAGCACCCCCCTATAACCTGAGCAGTTACCGGGTAAGTAGCTGAAGGTCTCCTGGGAAAGCTTCTGTAGAAAAAAAGGTAGCTACAGTGACTGTGCTGGGCCAGTTACAGTGGTGTAAGTGGGGAACATCTGGAGTGGAGCATCTCCCTGCTGAGGAAAGGATGAGGGAGCTGGGGCTCTTTAGCTTGGAGAAGACTGAGGGGTGACCTTATGAATGTTTGTCAATATGTAGAGGCTGAGTTTCAGGAGGATGGAGCCAGGCTCTTCTCTGTTATGTCCAATGATAGGACAAGGGGCAGTGGGTGTTAGCTGGAGTGTAAGAGGTTCCACAGAAACATAAGGAAAAACTTTTTCACTGTGAAGGTCACGGAGCTTCCCAGAGGGGTTATGGAGTCTTCTTCTCTGGAGACATTTAAAACCTGCCTGGATCTGTTCCTATGTGACTTGCTCTAGGTGGTCCTGCTCTGGCAGGGGGGTTGGACTAGATGATCTTTGGAGGTCCCTTCCAACCCTTAACATTCTGTGATTCTGTGTCTCTGACCTTCAGAGGGAAACCAGGAGTCTTAAGCTCCTGGTGGGTGATAGTTCAGCCCATTACGCTCCTTAAAAACAACGGTATAGATCAAAAGTATTTCTTTAAAAAGTGAAAGATTAAATTCAAACTTGGTTTTCCGAATCTGAGATAAACTGAAGGGTCTTCTCCTGATAGATACTCTGCCCAGTGAGCGTGTAGTCATTTTAAAAGGGAGAATCTCGTGGTGACAAGGCATTTTAATGCATAATGCAGTTGCACGGAATAATAGAATTTTGATGTAGTGCTTTGGTATTGGTTACTAAATCTGCTACATCTGATCCATGGAGAGAATGCTAAAATATGTCGAGGTCATCAAGTGCTTATAGCAACTTCTATTCGGAGAGAACGGTGGGATGGTTCAATATCGTAACTTTTTAAAGTACAAGGCTGGAGTTCTTAATGGTTTCTGTTTTTCTCCTCCCTTCCCCTCAATGATTTCCCTCATTGCACGTTTCAGAGTCTAAAGGTCCCAGCAGAGGTAATGCATTAGGTCCACCTAATGAGTGGGATAATAATTTTATCTCACTATGAAGTTTATTTTGCTCACTTCGACGCTTTTTACTTCCTGCTTTGAAGGTGCTGCTCGTGGTGTCTCATTCGCATAGCGCACAGCAAATGAGTTTTTCCATTGCGAAGCCTGTCAGCGATGCAGGGGGAATCTGCTCCAAATGAGAGGAGTTTCTCCTTCTTGGGTGCATCTTATGGTTTGTTACAGAGCTGTAGCTATTTCATGCCATTTCTCACGGTTCTTTGGACAGGGTGAAGTCGTTTCAGAAATGGCACTATCTCGGCTAAAAAAAATAAAATAAAATAAATATGTAGACATGAAAGCAAGAAAATATATGCCGGTTGTCTACACTAGCCTGGAGATGAGAGAAATATTGAGAGTTTCTCCCAAATCTATGAGAGAAACACTGAGAGTTTCTCCCAAATCTACGAGAGAACTATTGAGAGTTTCTCCCAAATCTACGAGAGAAATACTGAGAGTTTCTCCCAAATCTATGAGAGAAATATTGAGAGTTTCTCCCAGATCTTTCTCAGGCTTTATGGCTTCAGCTAGTTCACTGTTAACAACTCTTGAGGTCTAGGAGAGAACGATTTTCAGTCAATACTGGGCCAATGGAAAACGTGTTTACCCTCAGCTTCATTTTAACGCTCTCGGCTGAATGACTGCGTGTCCCCTACTTGTACCAAGCTTTGGTTCTTTGGTAGTGGTTTGCATGGGGTGTCGCAGCTCTTGGCCGTGGTCGAGAGGCAAAACACACCATCCCGACCTCGCCGTGGGGCTGGGATTGCGTCGCTTACCCCCTGGCTCGCAAGCGCGCTTCCTTTCAAGGCACTTGTTACTCAGGACGTGGAGGGTGCAAAGTCACCTCTCAGAAATTGCTGGTTTCAATCTGGTTTGCTTTCCAGAGGGAGGTGAACGGAAGCTTTTCTAATTCACAGTGAAGTGTTAGAAGAAGTTTGCCAGTGTTCCTCCAGCACGCAGACATCGGGAAACGCGGTGGTGGGATCAGTCCTACCTACTGGATCGTGGTCTGCCCTGGGTGATCCTGCTCTGGCAGGGGGGTTGGACTCAGTGATCTCCAGAGGTCCCTTCCAACCCCATCCATTCTCTGATACTTTACCCTAAAGGCTCTGAGAACGCCTTGATAGGCAGAGTTTCAGCTAAGTTAGATGTCTTTCCCCCTTCCAGAGAAACTGAGCGTTAAAGAATTCTTCTCCAGCAGTCACAACTCGTTATTTTAGCAGGAATTTGGTTTTGTTCACAAGGGACTTGTTTGTTTCCAAGTGGTTTATTGTACGGTAACAAACGTCAGTCACAGGGTGGTGATGGTGTCCTGAATGGCGTGCAGAAATCCTCAGACTTTAATATTAGTTGAAGTCCTCGACACACGTCAGAAGATTCCTCTCCTTAATTTTCATTCCTCTTGCTAATTCTCTCTAATTTTAACATTGTTATTCCTCACCGTGGATTGCTTTAGCTTTGTGGGCTACAGGAAAGGGCTCTGGAGCCTCATTCCTCTGTCTAAAGCACCATTCATACTGGTGAAGTTATGAATGTGGATTCTGCTTCATTCTTCAGCACTGTGAAGAGCCAGGACTCGTATTCACTTAAGAATATTAAGTTAGAGTAAGGAGTGAAGAAGGTGTTGGTGCAACGAAAATGGTTGGACTCGATCTTACAGGTCTTTTGCCAACCTAAATGATTCTACGATCCTCTGAAAATGGGGGGATCAGAACTTTCCAGAATTAGGGCCCATATTCATCTTGCAGCCATAGCTGAATCGTTGCTACTACAAAGGTAGATGGGTGGTCCCAGCCCCATGAAGAGCTAGAAAAGCCCTTCTCCAGGACTGGAGCAGGGGTGTGGGTTTGGCACGTTTCGAAGCAAAAACCACTGAAGAATATCTCTGTGCACTGACATCACAGAGAGCTTCCAAAGAGCAGGATGACTCTCACGCTGAGATATGCATCCATGTGAAGTATTTAAGTCACCACTGGGATTTTTTTTTTAATAATAACTCATAAGATTAGGCTACCTAACTGGCTGAGAAGGCGAGGAGATGCCTTCTAAATTTACTTCAGGAGTCTTGCGGATATTTCATATTAGGTTAACAGGACTGTATTTGGTCTCACCTCTTGAGTTATATCTGCTTGCTTAAATGAGAAAAAGCCAATTTTTACTCCTCTTATCACTACAGATACGGTTACGGGAGAGCAAGATGAGTTTTATTGCATCTTGCACATCAGCACATGTCAGGTGATGCAGGAGTATAGAGTCTCTTAGTGGTGATAGCAGCTACAGAGCTGGATTTTTACATTCCAGGGTGCTTACAGCAGAGTTTAAAAATTCAGTTGACTTGAAGATGGCAAGTGCAGGGCAACCAGGGTATCAGGCCCAGCCAAAATGGGTTCATGAAGGGCAGTTCCTGTTTGACCACCCTGATCTCCTTCTATGACCAGGTGACCAGTAGATGGGGGAAAAGCTGTGGATGTTGTCTACCTGGACTTCAATGAAGCATTTGACACAGTCCCCCCCCAGCATTCTGCTGGAGAAGCTGGTGGCTCATGGCTTAGACAAGTGTACTCCTCGCTGGGTTTAAAACTGGCTGGTTGGCCGAGCCCAGAGAGTTGTGCTAAATGGAGTTCAATCCAGTTGGTGACTGGTCACAAGTGGTGTTCCCCAGGGCTCAGTGCTGGGGCCAGTCCTGTTTAATACTTTTATCAATGATTTGGATGAGGAGATCGAGTGCACCCTCAGCAAGTTTGCAGGTGACACCAAATTAAGCAGGAGTGTTGATCTTCTTGAGGATAGGAGGCTCTGCAGAGGCATCTGGACAGGCTGGGTCAATAGGCTGAGGTCAATGGGATGAGGTTTAACAAGGCCAAGTGCCAGGCCCTGCACTTGGGTCACAACTTGGGTCACAACAACCCCAGGCAATGCTCCAGGCTGCGGGAGGAGTGGCTGGAAAGTGCCTGGCAAAAAAAGGACCTGGGTGTGTTGGTGGACACTCAGCTGAAGATGAGCTACCACATGCCCAGGTGGCCAAGAAGGCCAACAGCATCCCGACCTGGATCAAAACCAGTGTGTCCAGCAGGAATAGGAAAGTGATTGTGACCCTGCACTGGGTACTGGTGAGACCACACCTAGAGTGCTGTGTCCAGTTTTGGGCACCGTGGGTCAAGAAAGACATTGAGCTGCTGGAGCAGGTACAGAGGAGGGCAGTGAAGCTGGCGAGGGGATTGGAGAACATGACTTACGAGGAGAGGGTAAGGGAGCTGGAATTGTGTAACCTGAAGAAGAGGAAGCTGAGAAGAGACCTTATTGCCCTCTACAGCTACCTGAAAGGAGGTTGTAGTGAGGCAGGTGTTGTCCTCTTCTCTCTAGTAACTAATGACAGGACGAGAGGAAATGGCCACAAGTTGTGCCCGGGGAAGTTCAGATTAGGTATTAGGAAGAATTTCTTTACTGAAAGAGTCATTAAGCATTGGAATAGACTGCCCAGGACAGTGGTGGAGTCACCGTCCCTGGAGGTGTCCAAAAAACATGTAGATGAGGCGCTCTGGGACATGGCCTAGTGGTCATGGAGGTGTTGGGTAGAAGGTTGGACTTGATGATCTTGGAGGTCTTTTCCAACCTTAACGATCCTATGATGATTCTACAAACTGGATGAATCAGATGCACAAAGAACGGAAGGCACCTCTGACTCGTTTCACGCATCTTCTTCAGATCATAATCACATACTGTTAGCAAATGTCATGAACCATTCTTAAAATACCTTCACCCAATAGCCATTCAGTCTTTGACAGTCATCCTTCCTTTCCCAAAGGTCCAGTAGTTGGTAGCTCGAAAGCCTTGTACCCAAAAGCCAAGTGAGACAAGGTTGTGCCACTTAACCTCTAGGTTTTGCTGGGAACCAGAGGGTTTTATTCACCAAACTGGAACCATGTAGATCAATGTGAATAATCTTGCTGCTCGTGAGAACCAAGTGCCTTTTGTCCCAGCTGTGTGCTTGTTGAAGTGCTCCGTGGTCACCTTTTCCTAAGCCTTTTTCTGAACTGCACAAATAATAAACCACAAGAACTATTCATTTCTCTTACCCAGTGGCAGCATTTTAATGGTCTGTCAACTTCAAGAAAAGAATTGTCGCCAGGTAAAGCTCACGGATGACTTAGGTAGTAATCACCCGTATTTGCTCTAAAGATTTTGTGCATGTCGGCACTGCCCTGAAATAAATTCCCTGGTGTTTTTCATGGGGGATGTGTGAAAGCAGGGAAGGCAGAGGAGAAGGTTTTAGAGAAATAAAACACTTCATAAACAGCTCTGTATCAAAATACATCAAGGGCCATGCATTCTTCTGGTGGCTCTTTTTGATTTGTTAAATTAAGTCACTTGACCTCTGTTTGGTCACTTGGCAGAGACCAAACGTATTCATGAAGTGATGGCTCCTCTGGGCAAATGATTTACAGGCTTCCTTCCTTTCTCTCACCACCCTTCTTGATAGGGGAAAGATTCACAGCACTTAAATAATGCCAGTTGCTGAGACTTAAACTTTGAAGTGTTTCAGTTAGCGAATGCACAAAGCAATCATGTGAGAGTGCTATATAACATGCAGATGTGAAACGTGGGAACTTCATCAAGTTGATATGGTTAATAATTCTTTTTTTTTTATTTTTTATTTTATTCTTTTTTATGAGATTGAGATGGGTTATCTTTCAATCCAGGGGAGTGCAGTCAATCATTCGTGAACTGCCTTTTGCCTCTGCAGATTCTCCGCGCAACAGTTGGCCCTTTTAGTGGTCTGCACTGATTTCTTTTGCAAATGTTTTTCCACTGTTGCCCTGATTTACGTAATTTTCAATGGTTTGCTGTCATCTCGGAGTCGAGGCTCACATTACACCTAACAAACCTGACCTTCAGTCTAAAATGATGGGTTTTCCACTCTCCAAAGCCAACGTTACTTAAATAACCCACGTGCCTCAAGTGTATGGCCAGACAAACCCTTTTCTCAAGTGCCCTTCCCTGTTCTCAGGACCTTCAATTTATTTAACCTGGGCAAAGCATTTTAAATTACGTAGAAAATGAACTCATCCGTAATATCAAGGCTGCAGCAAAATGTCCTGAAGATCCTAAGAAAAAAAAGCTTTTCCAAAGGAAGAAGTCACTAAACATCACCATTCTTTCTGTGCAAGGTGAATATTCTGGAAGTGGTTCGCTCCGTTACTTACCTACTCCCATTGTTTTCATCCTTCCCCAAACAGGTCTAGAAAGCCAAGACACTCGTCTGAAATTATTTTTGTTGGAGCAGTCAATGAAGGGCCCTTCTGACTCAAGAAATCATGATTCAGAAGATGATTCAGTTGATCCTTACCTGCGTTGAGTCAATTTTTTAGTAAGCTAGAAAACTTCAGCATAATAGTCTGTCTGTCTCTTATGTCTCTGTGGTCTCCAGAAGCACTTGGACCTATAGATAGAAAATTAAGATACATCACCTCTATCCCTTTGTCTTCAGTATTCGTTATTCTAAGATCCAAAAATAACACTAATTCAGCTTTGTCCTGGCCTCCAAAACAGAAGCCTCCAGATGTTTTGCGCTCTTCCGTAGTTTTTTCTTAACCTAATGCCAACATCTACCAGGCCGATGGCAGGCCAGACCAGAAGGAAGCGAAACCAAACAGTATTTCAAGGCTGTGAAGCTTGTGATGACTTCCCACCAAATAGTCTTCTAATTCTTTTTAACCCCTTCGACACCACTGAGCTGGTGCGTCCAAAAAATACCAAGTTATTTCCCCCATCTGGGTGGGGTATGAACTCTTTTCTCGTGTTTTGACTCTTCTCCTGCAAACTAACCCTTCAGTGAGAGCCAGAGAAGGAGACTTCAGGAAACATTTCACCTCCCATAGGGGAAAGACAGGTTGAGCACAGTCTGAAGCCGTTGACTGTTTCCTTGCTGGCTTTCAGTGCCTGCTGCAGCGTGCGAGATGATCAAAATGACAGGAGAAGAAAGTCTCTGAAGGGGTTCTGAATGGATATAAGTGGGGCAAGACTGCATGTGGTAAGGTCACCTGAAAGAAATCTGCTCTGGTTGAAGCACAAGACTGCAAAAAGCCTGAGTAAGACTTTCTGGGGAGTGGACTAGGAAAGACTGTTTCATCAAAGCGTTTTGTGGAATGAATTTTCCAGACACGGGCAAGACTTTTTGATGTCTGTTGAGACGTAAATGAGTTGCAGGTCAAAGATAATGCTTAAGTTGGGGGCTTAAAAGTATGGCTAGAACAGCTCTGTCATCCACGCTGATAGAGCGGGAGGCTTTCAAGAAGGGCTTAAACACCAAAGGCCTCAAAAATACAAGACTAAACAAAGCGCTGGTATTTCTGCCGGTCCCAGCCTGGGTTGTATCAGTTTTGACATCCAGGATGGCTGCTTCCAGTGAACTCAGACAGCTGTTAGGCTTTAGGTTTCCCAAATGTTGCTTCCCAGAAGCAGGGCCCTTTGTCTCTGCGTCGAATAATACGGTTGTTAGCTGGTGGAGGTCTGAAAACGGGTGCTGCTCTGCAGAAGTGCCAGTTACTTGCTATTCAAAGCAGGAGAGGTTCTAAGGGACTCACTTATAGATCCAAATGGAAACGATTTTTGCTCTGGGCTGCTCAGTGTGACCTTCAACCCACTGGAGAAATCCATTCCTCCTATCCTGGCTTATTTATTATTTGTGAAGCATTCAGGACTTGAAGTTACAGTTCAGATTAGCTCAGCCGTCTGTCATTTTTTCTGTTCAAGGTTGGGTTATTTCCTGGCATCCAACGGCGTGAAGCTTCTTGAAGAGGCACATTTCCCACCTCTTCCTCCAGGAAAAATACATGAAACGTGTGGTCTGGGATGTAGCAGGTCTATCCATCCCTTGTGACTCAGTCCTGTGTGGTCACTGGACCATCTCCTTGTGAAAGTAGTTCTCTTTCTCTATGTCCTTTAAAAGAACCAGCAAAATTCTGATAGATGCAATACAATCCAGACAGATAGATATTGTCCCAACCACAGCCTGACCAGAAGTGGGATCGGACTTAGGTGTGTAGCACTTTGACTGCACCACCCTGTCTTGGCAACCTCTTGTTTCTGGAAAGGTGAAACTTTGCAAGCTTGTAGTCCTGAGGGCACTTTGGTACTTGAAGAGGACAGCACTGTTCCACAAGTCATCGAGAGTTCTTGTAGCATCTCTTTTGACCCATAAACTCTTAAATGGGTATTGAATTGCCTTCAGGTGCCTTACAAATTAAGGGAACTAGCACCATGTAGCTTTATTAGAGCCTACTTTTTGGAATGTGCAAAGTGAAAAGTGCAACTTTCAGCAGAGACACCCCCTGGCCAGTCACTTAATGTGAGAATTGCAGACAAATCTGGAAGTGATTTTATGTATCAAGATGGTAAGAGTTAGGAAAAAACCCAGTTTGGCCAGAAGTTCTTGAGACTTGTGTTCTGGTGTGACATACTAACTTGGAGATCTCTCTGTTAGCCAAGAGACTTTGTCATTGAGCCAATTTCTGACCCATAAGGTCGAGATGAATCGCTCAAGACCACAGTGGACCTCTGCTAAAGCGAGAGAAATCACACCGTAGGTGCAGAATGGTGTGGACCTCCCTGGGGATCCATGTGAAAACCCAACTAGAGAGACCTTGGGAAAGCAGATGTCCCACCACCTTGTCAGTCAATGTTTCTTCCTACCTCATCTACACTCAGGCTCTTGCGGTTCTGAAAATCACCATGTTTCATCCTCACTAATCTTCACTGATCTTCATCTTCATCTTCACTGGCAAAACTCTCACCTAGCTTTACTTAATCTTTTTTTTCTTGGCTCCTGGTATCCACAGCTTGTTGTCCTGAGTTCCATTCTTCCTTTTCTTTTTGTTCAAAAAAAATAATTGTGGTACCACAGCCGGTTCCGCATCCACTAAGGTCCTATTTGTGTTCTTGTTCAGAGCTCTGTCTGCCCTCACCCCTTCTCTCTGACGCTCCCTATATCCCGAGTTCACTTCTGACTTCTTTCTGAGCAGATGCACTAAATATTTTGGAATTTTAGGCAGGCAGGACTATTTGATTTTCACCCGGTGGTAACTTTTCGCCTGGTTGTAACTTCTGAAACACAGCCCTGCAGTCGAGTGGAATACTAGAGCTTTAAGGTCTATACGTAGATTTTTTTTATGTGCCTTGATGCTGACAGGGGAGCTGAGGGTGCCTATCTTGGCAGGACTGGGTGTTTCAACTAAAACTGGGGAAAGGTCTTTCCTCAGCTCCGTGCGTTCTGAACTTTGCAAAGGGGCTGTGCAGGCTGGTGTGGCGTGTAAGTATTGCTGTACTCTTACCTTTGGGATAACTTTGTGTATTTGCAAAATAGAACCTTTTTTTCCTTTTTTTTTTCTTTTTTTTTTTCCCCCTCTAGGGTCGATGGGAGAGTCAGCAAGATGTGTCCCAAGGTGCCACAAATTCCAGTAGAGGCATTAGTCCGTCTCGTACCTCTCTGCCAGGCTCTGGGCAGCAAAACCACTCTCCTGATCCAGGTAAGGACTGGCCTAAAGCTTTCCTAAAACTGGGGTGAAGTTACCACAGCTCCTGAATGTGTCAGATGAAGCTGAGCTGCTTTCAGAGACCACAGAGGTATTTCTTCTTCCAGGGCAATGACCCTGGAAGCTGCAGGGTCCCTGCATGTCCCCAGGGACGCAGATCCCTCTCTGTGAAGGGTCTGTAGTTGTGGGGAAGCTATTCAGACTCCAGGCAACTCTTAACTCACTTTTCCTTTAAATCTGAAACTACTTCTGCAAAGAAGTAAATGCCACAGGTTCAAAGTTGTTCAGAAGATGTTAAGTCTGTAGCTCCCTTTCTAAAGCCAAAAAGTTAGCTGGGCTCACAACATAGAATCAGAATTGTCAGGGTTGGAAGAGGCCTTAAAGATCATCTGGTTCCAACCCCCCTGCCATGGGCAGGGACACCTCCCACTAGAGCAGGTTGCTCAGAGCCCC
>WTSP01007536.1:0-27450 GCA_025331215.1 Actenoides lindsayi
AGCGGAGCGGCCCTAGAGCCGGGGCAGCGGGGGCTGTGCCGAGCCGAGGGCAGCGCGTCCTGCGGGAGCCGAGCCCGGCGGGGCCGAGCTGCAGCAGGTGAGTCAGCGCTCGGGCCGGGCGGGGGACGCCGAGCCGGGGCCCGAGCCGCTCTGTGCCGGGGCCCGGCCCGTCCTCGCTGGAAGCTCCGGGGCGGGCGGACCGCAGCCGCGGGGCACGGGCGCTCCCGCCCCGCTCCCGAGCGCCCTCGGGCTCCGCTCTCCTCTCCGCCCGGAGCGGGTGCCGGGGTGCAGAGCCGGGTCGGGGGGGCTCCGCCCGCGGTCCCCGCTGTCCCGGGCAGGCTGCCGAGCAGCCCCGGCGTGCCGGGTGCTTCCGACACCGAGACCCTGCTGCTCGCAGAGCGCTTGAACGAGCTGCAAGGCGACACCGTTTTATTAACCAAGCCCTGCCGGCCGTCCTGCTCCCTTCTTCAAGGGATGGCGACCAGCTCTAGCCCCGAGAGCCTGCTCTGCACTTCGTCTTAAAGCCGACTGACAGGAGCGCGGCGGCTGGACGGGCACAGGATAGGGGAGAGCTGTTCCGAGAGTGATGCTGTGGAGGAACAGCTTCGGGACGGGGCGGTTCTCCTGGCCTGGGCTGGTCCTGAGTGAGCCCGAGGTCCCGAGGTGGTTCCCCCGGCTGCTGCCCCCAGAACCTGCTTGGTGGTCCATGGAGACCAACGTCTCTCAAACTGTATCTAGTCTTAATTTGGAGAAGGGCTCTGGTTTCTTCGGTTTGTTTTTTGGTTTTTTTTTCCCGATGACTGCAAGAAAAAAGTAGATCCTAAGGGGGTGGTATAGAGTTTGTGCTTGGTGTGGAGTTCCGAGGCAGTTGCACTGTGTCACCCTTTCCTATGTCCGAGCAAGTAGTTTTGTCTCTGATGCTGCTTGCACATATTGTGTACGTACGTGCTGGCTCAGATCGGTTTGCTGAAGGAGAGATGTGTTTTCAGCCCAGGTTATGCTTTACAGAGAAAGTCCCTCTTCCCCTGCCTTAGTGCACCTCACTTGAAGACATGCATCTGCCCCACAGCAGCCCTGGGAGCCGGTGTTAGAAATCCAAAGGTCCTAAGAAAGGACTCTCAGCAGACGGACTAGTGAAGCAGCAATTTATTAGATGTTCTTGCAAGAGCGGGTGTCCCAGCACAGTAGGCACCCTCTGGGCAGAGTTTTCAGCATTTTATCCTCTATTCCCGGCCGCTGAAGTCCCTCCCTTGTTTCCCTGTGAATTTGGTACTTCCAAGGTTTACAGGCTGAACCGAGGCGCCTTCTTCAGAACAAGCCAGCATAGTTTGTAATTGCCTGTCTGACAGGTTCCTGCTTCCCCAGGGAGAAAATAATATTCCTGAGCTTATTGAGCAAAATGCAGTATCTTTCTAAGTTACTATGGTTCATCTTGAATAGCCCTTAGCTGCCTTAACTGTTGCCCCTTTATCTATTAACATATCTTGATTGGCAGTTGTGCACTTCTGTCCTTTATCTTCCTTTTACCATAAGACTGAGCTTTAGGCCTCAGTTTCCCATAACACCACTTAAGCCTTCTAGTCTTTGGTGAACTATTCCTGATGAGGCAGCTTAAGTCTTTTATTCCTCAAGTTAAAAAAGATTATACTTATTCTACAATTTGCAAAAGCAACATTCCTCAGCGTTTTCTACACAGGGCCTTGCTGTGGCTCATGATGTCTTAGGCAGGACTCTCCCACATCTGTGGTGCAGCAGTTTCAGGGTTCGTGTCTTCATTTTGTTGCCAAGTTCAGCAATCCGAGTGCAGAAACAGTACCCAGGAGAGAGCACGCTCAAGCTGCCTTCAGCTTCAATCCCCAAAGTATCTTGTTCTTCTTTTTAAAAAATCAACACTTGGACAAGAGGGAAAACTTGAGTTGGAGGCTTTGTAAAAGCTGCATGCAAAGCATAGGTAAAGCTGTGGTGTAAACAAATGGTAAAAGGCAGCACTGAGAAGTGAAAGGGTTGCTGTTACTGTGCACGGTCTGTCACAGCACGGCACCAACCCGCAAGGGCCAAACAGATGCCTGCTGGAGCTGAAGTGTTCAGAGTGGAGCTACCTGCACATGGATGGTTGTAAATCACAGGGCGAGTGTTACAGTGCTCCTATCCCTAAAGGGAAAAATAATATAAACCCAAGCTGGACCCAAGCAGTGAGGCTGAGGGATGCACCAGGCTGCAAGGCCAGGATGTCAGTTCATTACATCGTGGGGAAGAGTGGGCAGCACTGGGAGCCCTGCAGGGTCCCGCACAGACCTTGCTGGAGGGCCCTTGCCTGGCCTACAGGCCTTCCACAAGCAGAAGTCAGGGCTGAGGCACTCAGGGTACCGGGCACATATTTGCTTGTCCTTTTCCCATTGACTGTTACTCCACCCGGAACGGGTGCTCTGGAAGGACTGGCACTACTTGCACCAGCCAGGGAGGCTGTGTGGGGTGAGGTGCAGCTGCTTTCCCAGCATCTCTGTTGTGCGGGTCCACCAGGCAAAGTCCTTCTTGTACAGTAAATCCCTCAGCAGTCCCCGCTGGCTGTTGATACACTGTTGTTATTTTCTCTTTAAATTATTAGCCTTGTGATCATCAGGTTTGGTGCTTTCTAGTCATGTTTCAGAGGATCCCAAAGCAATGTCTAAGCTCATGGGCTGAAACTGGAGGTCCTCTTGCAACCAGAGCGCTTTTCTACACCAGCTGACAAAGCTTTCAGGAGTGTTTGGTATCTTCAGGCTGCACCCAAATGCACCTGCACCTGGGGATTGGCACAGGAGTTACCTGGAGAGTATGGGGCATAAGTGGGAAGGTCACTTATGGCTGAAGTTGTGATTTTTCTGCCACCTCCCTGCTTGCTGTATGGCGAAGCTGCTGCTTGTCTCCCTTGTGAGCAGAAGCTGGTTTTCTTCTGCTGGGGACTGGAAGCCTGGCAGTCTGAGTTGAAAAACATCAGAGCCTTTAAAGGAAATGCTTCAGGGTCATTCCTACTGTTCAAATTAAGTCTTCATAACCTCCCCTACAGGCAGATTTTGCAATGAAAACTTTATGTAAAGCAGCAGCCTGGCTTTACATAAAGTAAGGCTGTGGGGTTTTGACTTGGAGCACACTTTCTGAAGCAACTTTCACCTTTGAGCATTGATGGCAAATGCTTTGGCTTCTACTCCATCTGATCCTCAGCATGACTTCTTAAGGCTAGAGCTGTGTATCTCTTGCCACCGGTAATGAAGTGTTGTGTTGCTGCTCTTTATCAAGTGGTTGGCTGGAGGTGTGCTCCTCCTATGTCCTCCGTGACAGCTGAAATTAGAGAAGTGCATGTCTTGTGGTTCAGCTCCATACTGCTGCAAGGTTGTGGAGGCCCCTGGAGTTACCGTGTGGTGGGAATGGGCTTTGAAGTACTGGGAGAGGTGAGCTGCATGGACTGCATCTTACCAGCCGCCTGCTCCTCAATGGCTCCGTTGCTGCTGGGGTTCTTCTCTGCTGCCCTCCCTGCTCGGTGTGGAAGTGGATAGCAAGCAAACCACGGTGTACAAACCCACTCTGGGCATGAGCCTGCCAGCTGGGGAGTCTGCTCGCCACTCTGCTGCTCTGCCAGAGAAGTGTAAAGGGCTTTGCAGCAGCGCTGGGGGATGTGAAGAGCGGCCTGTGATGGGCAGTGCTGGCAGAGGTGCATCCTGGGCTGGCATTCAGGCTCAGCAGATCTGATTCTTGCTCCCCATACTGTGAGCCATGCTTCCAAGCTGTGCAACTTCTGGCCAAAGTATGTTCTAGGACTAAAAATTTATGTAGTTTCAAATTTTTATTGGGCAGATTCATAGAAGAAGAACATGGATCGAGAGCTACTCAATGCAAATCACTGTCTCCCTTCTGCGCTGAGCTGCAAGTGGAAGCCTGGAAGGCAAATGAGCGGAGCTGGGTCTGTGAGCCCAGGGTTGAGGGGGCCTTTCTCACCTTTCACAGCTCAGACTTGACACCCCCACCTTGACACTGGCTCACCACTTAGCCTTTCTTGTTTTAGCTTTAGTTTTTCCATCTGTTAGCAATAGTCAAGTCTTCTGGCTTTGCAACAGTGAACGAGATGACATCTGTGTGGAGCTGGGATTGCCTTAGGGTCTCAGTTTGCTATGCTACATTGATAAGAAAATGCTCCTCTCAGATACAAATCTATTTCTTTCTGTGGCCCTTTGGGAGCTGCTGAGTGATACCTTATTCCCTGGAGACTTTACTGTGTTCAGTGTCACCAGCATTAGCTGGCTGTGTGCAGAGCTCTTGGCAGCTAGCTTGCTTGCCTTGAGAAGCTTCTTACGCGTTGTCGTGCAAGTACTGCTTGTTCACATATCATTACGTGGACAAATGGGTTTAAATTGGGGTGAATGATTGATTGATTTCCCTAGTAGGGGTAACCTGACTTTCTGAGGCATGCAGGAGAGCTGGGTAGCTTGTCAGCCAGCTGAAGATCAACTGCTCAAAAGTCATGCCATTTGTAATAAACCAGTGGTGGATTCCATGCAGCAGGCAGTGGCAAGAGGAAGGCTTGGAGTGGAGAGAGGGGAGAGCAGGGTATTACAGAAGAGCAGTCCTGGATGCTTGAGGCAGACTCAGCCTTGGGTTCTGCCCCAGGGTAGACAGACAAACTCTGCCCTGTCCTGCCATAGCAGGATTTGAGCTTGTCCTCTGTCACTCCTCTGGGAAGGACTCTGTCTTTCAGGACATATCCTTGAGGCTGTTGGAGCAGGAACTGTCTCCCCTCTATCCACTAAACCCAGCTGCAGGGGGCCAGGGTGAGGGCCACAGGCAGGGCATGATGACCAAAAGTGCTGTGGAGATGCTGAACGTGTGGGAAAGCACTCCCCTGCCATGCTGAGATCCGTCTGTTTGCTCCCAGCTCCCATGTTTACTCCATTGCCCGTTTGGGTGGCAGAGACTGAGAAATGGGCTGGCTGAAACAAGCTCTCCTCAGTACTGGTTAATTTAAGATTTGTCACCTTTCAACTTTGTGTAGTTTGGTTTTGTTCACGAGCTGCATAATGAATGCAATGAAAGCCAGTCGGAAAATGTTTTTCCGATGTTGAGAAAGCCTCACAGCACAACAGTCTGTGCCAAACCTGTTGAAATCATTTTGCTCTTGCTTTTTGCAGGAAGAGAACTAAGAAGCAGAAAAGAGGTCTTCTGACCCTTACCTGTTTTATAGCTAGATATTTTATTTATAATTATTGAGAAAATTTGCTCCAGATTCTTTGTCTTACATTAATTTATTTTAAGCTGCCTGGAAATATCAATCATTTAACTGCTGAAGACCATAGCACAGGTCCAGCACTGGAGACAAGTCAGCTGGAGTTGGTGGGGCTGCCATAATTAATTTTCCACTGCTGGGAAAAATACTGTCTGAGATGATCTAACTGGATTTCAGCTTTGTCTGCTGGATATTTACTACAGTCCTGTTTTGGCTGGAGAGTGGAAAGTATGCAAGGGCAATCATGTACTGGGGGCTTCTTAAGCTTACAAGGGGCAGAATTTCTCCCAGGATGACCGCTCAGAACCAACAAGGTTTAGCAGGCTGTCTGCAGGATTCAGATCTGCTGCCAAAATGCCTCTTGCGTGTCCATCCCACGCCCCATCCCTTGTCCCTGCTGTGCTGCCTTGCCCAGCGTGGCAAGGTGGCTCCATCTAAGGTGGCACATCTGCAAAGGTGCTGGAGTGAACGTGTTGGTGCAAGGGTTTGGGTTCTTCTCCTCCGTGTGCAGGCTGGGAAACGAGGCACATAGATGTTAGGGGAATGCAATATTAGGCTGTGAATTATCTGGATGGTGCCCCAAAGGCTCCCACCTCTGGGGCTGTTCCCACTGCTGAGGAGGCTGGGGACAGCTTTCCTCCATCCTCTCAGCAGCAATTGTGCTTACCATTTTCCTGGAACTCTGATATGCAAATGTGGAGAGGGGAAAATTGGTCTCTTTAGGGAGGGAATAGTATGAAAGATTTCTGCTTAACAGAAAGGTGATGCTTTGTTTTTGCCTTGGATCTCACAAAGTTTGGAAAACAAAGCAGAGCCCAGCATTGCTGACCAGGGAATGGTATTGGGGCAATGGTGGGAATCTGTAATGGTGGAGCAAGGGAAGGATGCACAGTGAGGCTGTTTAATGTACCTCTGTTGTGACCAGATCTGGTGGGTAGTTCATCAGTGTGAGCTTGAGATGATAAAGCATTGCCACTGCCCTCTGGCTTTCCCTGCATGCTGGTGCTTCCCCTGTATGACTGGGGCGTACCCTGAGCATGCCATGCAGGCTGTGCTTCCTCAGCCAGGGGACTGTTCTCAGCCAGAATGGGAGTGGCCCTTACATTAAATACTGATTTTGCTTTGGTTTAATTCTCAAGCTGTTTCCCTCAGGTGTCTCTCAGCTGCTGTTCCTCTCTGTCCAAATGGCTGTTGTCAGCAGAAGGGCAAACTAAGGCCTGGAGCTGCAGCGGTATTGGCGCCCAGGGTCACCTCTTGCCAGTTTTAGTGCTCTGAAAGTGGGGTGTCTGGTCCAAGCAGGTGTCCTTGCAGGTTTAATAGTTGCTGGAGAAAGACAAGCACTTCCCAAGGAAGACTGATCCTACCTCCTGGGATATCCTTCTTTGGTGTCCTCAGCTGTGGCCCATCTTGAGGCGATTGGTGGCAGCTGACATGGCTTCACCAAGGGCAAATCGTACCTGACAAATTTGGTGGCCTTTTATAATGGAGTCACAGTGTTGGTGGATAAGAGAAGAGCAACTGACATCATCTACTTGGATTTGTGTGGTGTTCAGCACTGTCCTGCAAGACATCCTGGTCTCTAAACTGGAGAGACATGGATTTGATGGATGGACCAGTGGTGGATAAGGAATTGTCTGGATGGTCACATTCAAAGAGTTGCAGTCAATGGCTCAGTGTGCAGGTGGAGACCAGGGATGAGTGGCATTCCTCAGGGATTGATACTGAGACCGATGCTCTTTAATGTCTTTGTTGGCAACATGGACAGTGGGATTGAGGCACCCTCAGCAAGTTTGCAGATGACACCAAGCTGAGTGGTGTGGCTGACATGCTGGAGGGAAGGGATCCATCCAGAGGGACCTGGAAAGGCTTGGGAGGTGGGCACAGGCCAACCTCATGAGGTTTTAAGTGCAAGGTCCTGCATCTGGGTTGGGGCCATAAATATGTAAGTACAGTCTGGGCAGAGTACAGACTGAGAGCAGTCAGGAGGAGAAAGACTTCAGGCTGCCAGTTGATGAAAAGCTCAACATAAGCTAACAGTGTGTGAATGCAGCCCAGAAAGCCCCAACTGTGTCCTAGCCTGTATCCAAAAAAGCATAGCCACCAGGTCGAGGGAGGTGATTCTGCCCCTCTGCTCTGTTCTTGTGAGACCCCACCTGGAGTACTTCATCCAGCTCTGGAGCCCCCAGCACAGGAAGGACATGGATCTGTTGGAGAGGATCCAGAGGAGGGCTACAAAGATGATCAGAGAGCTGGAGCACCTCTCCTACAGGACAGGCTGAGGGAGCTGGTCTGTTGAGCCTGGAGAAGAGAAGGCTCTGGGGAACTGGGGAAGGACTTTGTACAAGGGCTTGCAGTGACAGGATGAGGGATAGTGGCTTCCAACTGGAAGAGGGTAGATTTAGATTAGAAATTAGGAAGAAATTTTTCACTGTGAGGGTGGTGAGACACTGGAAGAGGTTGCCCAGAGAAGCTGGGGATGCTCCAACACTGGATGTGTTCAAGGCCAGGCTGGATGGGACTTTGAGCAACCTGCTCTAGTGGGAGGTGTCCCTGCCCTTGGCAGGGGGGGTGGGACTAGGTGATCTTTAAAGTCCCTTCCAACCCAAACCATTCTATAATTCTGTGATTCTTGCCCAGGTCATTTTGGGTGCTGGGGGTGCGTGGGCACTATCCCCACAGCTGAGGATCGGAGCACAGCCCACAGCTCACTCCCTCTGCCCTGGAGACTTTGGCTGCACCCCTGCCTGCACTCCCATCATCAGGAGTCCCTTGCAAGCATCCCCTGAGACCTGCAGGACAGAGCAGCATTGTCCCTCTGCAATTAGCGTAGTGATCAGACCTCTCACACCGAACATATGCAGCCCTCACTCTTCTTTTGGTAGCTTCAAGTCTCCTGACAGCCCCAGTGCCCAAGATCCCAAATGAAGCATGGCTTATTCCAGGTGCCCTGTTTCAGGTCAGCTGCTGCAGTTGTTTCTCATGTCCTAGTTTCAGCCGAACCCTCTGCTCTGTCTGTTCACCTGCAAAACAATGGCATGGAGAAGTTTGAAGAATGTATTCTGGTTCCCCTTTGCACTCCATTTAAATGTTTATCAGTGCTTTTTGCTGGTGCCCGGTGCCATGGCATGAGAAGTGGGCCCGTGGTGATAGTGGTGCCCTTTGGGCAGCCCTGGACTTAAAATGAGAAACTTTGCTCACCTGCAAGTGGTGAATAGGACAGGCAGGTGATGAATGAGTGCTTTTCAGGCCTGATGAGCCAGGGGTAGATTTACTCTCCCTTAAACTGTTAAAGCTCCTGAGGTGTCTGGAAAACGTTCCACCTTCCATCCTGCATTGTTGTGTCCCAGAGGTGGTTGGCAGTGATGATTTCTAAGTGCATGTGGGGCCAAAAGACTGTTTGTAGTCAGAGAAGGGGCCCAGCAGATGCTCCTTCCCCGGCTGGCTGCAGTTGGTTTAAAAGCTGGTCCAGCTTTTTGGTTTAAAAGTTGGTCCAGCTGTGGAGACGCAGATGCTCTGCGCCACGCCCGTGGCTTTCCACTTCCCATCTTAGCTGTAGGATGGTGCAAAGTGTGGCTTTCTTGTGGAAACAGGGCAGCAGCATGTCTCACAGGACTGTCCCTTTCTTCCTCTCCAGCTTGATGCAAATAGGGCTTTGGGTGAATTTCAGCAAAGAGCCATTTGTCAAGTGCTGAGGGGGGTGCAGTACCCTGGCACAGGTGCTTTCACATTGATCGGGAGGAGATAAAGCTCTGGAAAGACCTGGCAGCTGGGCTATGCTGGCTCTGCACTAATCCAGCCTCTGAAGGGGCTCTGTCAGAGATTGCTCTGCCCTGCCTATGAGGAAGGCCAGGAAATGTGCCCGTCCTCAGCTTCAGATCCATGTCCCCCTTTGCTCTGGACTAACACTGCAGTAGATGAGAATGCTTGCCCAGCATCAGTCCAGGGTGCAAAAGGAAAGGATCCACTTTGGCCCTGCGACCAAACATAGACCTCCAGTTCCTCCTGCTTTTTCCCCATGCTGCGTGCATTGGTGTATAAGCATTTCAGAGAGGGGGTTCAGTGTATAGTTTTCACGTTTGGGAGGTGGAAGACCTTCTGGTTCTCAAAAATGTCAGCATGCTGCCCCACAAATGCTGGAATATGACACCCATGGCCATCTCTAGCTAGTCTGGAAACATCCCCCTCCCCCTTCATCTCTGCTTTAAAGCCTTGTCAATCAGCCCTGCAATCTCAAAGTGTTTCCCAGTGGGTGTCAGCAAGCCTGCTGCTGTATAGGTCAACCCTTTGTCAAAAAAGCCAAAATTGCTATGGTGACACCAGCTACAGAGCCACGTATTAATAGCCTGAATTTCCCTGTTCACTCTGATGTTGCTGCCTGCCCCTGGAAGGACAGAGGAAAAGCGAATTGTGCACCAGAATCCCTCACCAGTCATCCTAAGGCTCCAGAGTCTCTTTTGATTGTTCTTGGATTGCTAGTCTGTGTGCTCACCGCCTACATGGCAGACCAGCAATGGATCAGGAGCTGAGGACCGTGCCAAGCTGGGAAGTTTCTCCGTGACATCCTTAGCCCGGGCTCCGGGCAGACAGCAGACCTCCCTGCGAGAAGGGTCTGCCTGACTACTTGGACCCTCGGTTCCTCTCAGAAGGTCGTTGCCTACAACTGTAACCCTGCTTTTTTCTCTCGAGGGTGTGGCCGATACAAGCAGTGGGCCTTTCTGATGGCAGCCGAAGCTCAGGTGTCGGTTGCCCGGTGCCTGTACCTTCACGTAGCTGGGCCTCGTGTCTGTTTTTCAGTGGCACTGGGGGGGCGAGGTGGGCAAGGGGGGAGTTCCTCTGTTTCCACAACGATGAACTCGCCTCCGCTCGCTCCCCCCTGGTCGGACAGGGCAGGGGGCGGGGTCTCGCTGCCCCTGGGCGCTTTCTGAGGGCGCTGCCGTGGCTGTCGGAGGGCGGGCCGGGCCGGGCCTGGCTCCACCGGGCTGGCTCCTGCTCGGCCTCCCTGATGCTCCTCAGCCTTTCCACCTCCTCTCGTACCTGTGCTCCGCGGCAGAGCAGCCCGCCTGCCCGCTCGCTGCCCGTGCCGGGCTGTGCCAGCCCCTGCGGCCCGGGACCCTCGCGGCTGCGCGCCCCCGCCCCGGCAGCGGTGTCTCTCTGCCTCGCCCGGGGCTGTTCTGGCTCCAGGAGCCGCCCGTTCGCCTCAGCCTGGCTGCCAGGCACAGAGCCGCCCCTCGTCGCTGCCTCGCTGCTTGCGCTCTGAGTCAAAACGCTTCGGGAGACCAAGCAAGACATGCGGGAGAGGGCGTGAGGGGCAGCAAACCGCCTTCTGCCTGCTGAGGAGGGGTGCTCGCTGGTGCAGATGGGGTTTTCCATGCTGAGATGTCAGGATATCTTGCAAAACTAGCCGAGTGCTGTTACTGCCTCTTGGTATTTGAGGAGAGATGGACACAGAGGCTGGTTCAGTGTCGGGTGATCTGCCAGCAGTCCGTGGCAGGCGGCCTGAGCCTTTGCTCTAGCTTAGGACCCTGGACATCTGCACCAAGAGCAGTCCCTGAGCTAAAAATAATCTGTCAGCTTCTGGGAACAACACAGAGTGGTTGAGATTTGAGATTTATCTTTGGGGTTTTGTTTGGAAACCCCAAAGATAAAGGGCATGGCTTTCACCTGCTGTGAAGCATGTTTGGGTTTGCAAGGAGCGTAGCCTTTCACGGGCTGCTTGGCAGCACGGTCCCCACTTCCCTCCCCGGTTCCTACATAGCCTCCAGCCCTCATCTCTGGGCTGTAAGAAGAAGCAAGTTATGGTAATTGCTATCAGATGATGCTTCAAACATCTCAGCAGTAAGGTCACAGTATCTTTTCCTCATCCTTATGCATTTTTCTTGATGGAGAGGGTGGGCTGGGGATGTTCTAGACAGCTCAAAAGTTTGACAGTTCCCACACACTTGACAGTTCCCACACACTGAGCTTCCTTTTAAACACCCACGTGCCCTGCTCTACTTTTTCATTTGTATAGCATCAATTAAATATCAGGGAAAAATGAGGTTTATATACGCTGGTGAAAGAAGTGCCATATGACATCAGCTAGGGGTCTTGTACCATGAGTCTTCAGAATTAGAATAACAATCACAGAAAGTGCATGAAGAGTCTAGCAAAGGGAGCGGAGATAGACAGTAAATGTGTGGGATTAGGCTTGTGACTGCTGAGCTGTTATGACTATTTTATTTTTTTACCCTCCTCTTTTCTGTACCTTTCCATCTCAAAAGAACCCATGTGCCTTGTTGTTCATCACTCGTTTTGCAAGGCGAGCCAACTAAAAGCCTTCTCTGCTTGCTGCTCTGGAGGGTGTGTTTTCACTTGTCCTTGTCTTGTTTCTCTTCCTGCAAAACACCCACTAATTTCCCATCAGGCAGACAGTGCTGTGGCACTTTCTGTGGATAAGGAGCATGACAAGAGAGGACTCTACACAAAACCCTTCATAGATGGTTGGATTAAACTTGCCCAAAACTTAGTGCAGAACAGCCAAGTTCTTGGAAGACTTAGTTGTTCTTAACCCTGCTAAAGGCCAAATTGCATTTTAGCTGCCCAAATGTCTTTATGTATCTGGTCCTGACCAGTCTTCATCCGTTACGTGAAAGCGATTTCAAGTGGGACAGAATTCACTGAGTGTGGCACAAGGGAGCTTGGAGATCAGGGCTCCTTGAATGAGAAGGGGACTGTCCTTATCTTCATTCCCCTGTAGACTTGTCTTGTGGGGAGGGGGTAAGTTGGTTGCTGGAGGAGCCAGTCCCTCTCCTCTTATCTTCAGAAATGTTCGTTACTAAAGCTAAAGTTACAAAAATTTAATCTCTTGCTTGAAAGCTTTTTGGGAAATACGGATTTTTAGGGCCGGGAGATCTCAAGAGCTTGTCTCCCTCTTGTAGGTAACATCAGCCATAGAACTTCACCTCGAAACTTGATGCTTTTTGGTTAGGTTGTTTTCTGAATAACATGTGTCTTGTTTATAAGTTAGGTGGGATCAAAACTGTATCCTGATCAGGTTTTCCAATGCTTGGAGCCTTCCTCAGCAAAATGTGTGTGGAGTCTTTTAACTATCAGATTTTGAAGGCGATTTATGTCACATGGTGGCCAGTTGGAATGAAGACCTATACTTACCTTTGCCAGGAACCTGCTGTCCTCTTGGATCATCTGAGTTCCCATTGGCTGGATCTTGTCACTATTACTGGCATTTTCCCCTCAGCTAAAGGATACTTCAGCTATCTGTCTTCTCATGACTTTCCTTTGTGTTTAGATCTCCCATGGAAGCAGATTTCCCAGATTTTTAATCTTTCCTAAGGTTTCTTACTTACCTGGCAAGGTAAGAATTTGAAAGATTTTAAATCAGAGCAGCTAAATCAAAGCTGGAATTTCAATCCAGGACGTGATCTTGGCCTCATGAGAATGGTACCATCCCAGGAGGGCAGGATTTTGTCCAGGTCTGTGGCTCACAGATGTTCTTGTGGACAGCAGAATAATAATCACTTGGATTTGCAAAGTGAAAATTATTTATCCTGACAGTAATTTACCCTGAGCTTTTAAAGCTCTTCTTTAAAGATTTTCTTTCTAGGCTGTAGTTATTTATTTAATTTTATGAAAAATGTGGTCATGCTCAAATGAAATGCAAGTATCCTCTTATCCCTGCCACGTAATTTACTTTCATTTGCCTTCTTGTTGAGAGACAAATTTGTCTTCCTGATTCTATTTTAGTTTTCAACAGAAAATTGTCATTTTGACTGGAGAGGTCAATTATATTTGGGTTAGCTTGAGGGAAATAGCCAAGCTTAGACTAGATGTTCTCATGTATGTGAGGATGTCTACAAAGAGCTAATTGCTAACTTGTGTTACAAGCGCAGCCTGGCAAAGCCAACTGGTCCCCATTGATGCTGGGAGCTATTGTCTGCAGGGCTGTTCCTGACATCCTCACACTGGTGGATGTCACTGTTTCATCTGTGGAAAACTATCCTCTTGCTGGGCAACAGGAGCTGTGTCTGTCCCCAGGCTGGGTGTATTCAGAAAATACATTTTCCTTTTTTCATGGGTCAAGAGCTGAAAACCACTGATGACATATTTGTAGGGACCAGCATCATGGTGCTGGTCAACAAATCCATTTTTGTTTTGCTTGACCTAATACATTTTCCTTATGCTACAAGAAGGTTTGCTGGTGTCTGCTATAATAATTCAGAATGGAAAAAAGTCTATTTCTGCTGGCAGAGGTAAATGCTGAGCAACTCTACTGAGGTGTTGTGTTGATTTGGTTTAGACAGAGGATCTAATCTAATATTACTATGGGTATCTGGATTTGCTTTGTGTTTTTACCTGGGAGGTGAGGAGCAGGAGGAGCACTCGTTCTTCTCTGTGAGCCCAGCACAGGCTGGGTGGGACAGAGAGGGCTGTTGGGAGCCTTGACGATACACCCCAGCATGCACTGTAGGAGAAAACCACTCGGTGTTTGAGTTCAATCCCTTTGGGGACTGAAGTGTTTACTGATTTATTGATGAGATGTAAACAACTGACCATCAGTGAAGCATCAGAATTGTTATCAGTAACACAACAGGTAGAACCCAGTGCTAGACACTTAAAAAATGCTGATAAACACCTCCCCAACCCCCCCCCCAAGGCCAAATCCTGCATGTGTGTGCACACCTGAACACACACAGTCAGTGCGAACCCTTTCTCCATCAGGAGAGTGGGTTCCCCTCTTTGCACACCCGAGTGCTGGCACCCAGTGCTGGCACCCTGCAGTCCTGGCAAAGGTAATTCGTTACAGAGTGACCTCCCTCACAGAAGGTTTTTGCATGGCATGTTAATAAGCATCAGATCAGCTTTTATGTCCTGCTCCCCAGGGCAAGACTCCAGCTGTTGGGAACCAGGCTTCCTGGTGCAGGGAGGTCCCTGGGGCTGGACCAGCCTAGCGCTTACTGGCAGGGGAGGCTGGGGAGAAGTGCTCTGCTTTTCTGATGATGGGAAGAAGAGTCTTGGAAGCAGCAGCAGGGGGGCAGGTCGATGGGTTGGAGGCAGGAATAGTGTATTCTTCCCTTTTTTTAAGGAAAATTTTCTGTCTAGAAGAGGGGTTTGAAGCCTGGGGTTTTGATGCTGGCAGCAGAGCCTGGGCCTGGGCAGATGCTCAGGGCCTTGTCTGGCTGGGCAGGAGTCTGGGAGAGCCAGTCTGCCGGGTGGCTGGGGGCTTGCTTAGGAGCCATGGGTGCTGCGCTGCTGAACAGAAAGAGTAAACCCAACTCCACCCAGGCCCTTCCTGTGCTGGAGCCAGCCATGGTGGTGCTGCTGGAGCCACACTCTTGGCTGTGTTATTGCTTTTGCAGTGTATTTGCACAAGGCTGGTTACAGCCTCTCTGTCAGCCCTTGCAGCTGCTGGAGCCTCGCGGAGCCCGTGGTGTTGGCAGCAAGCAAAAGCAGCTTCAGTGAACCCTGCTGGGAAGCTGGACCTGTCCCTGTAGCACTTGGGTGCCTTTCTGCACTAGGAAAGTCCAGAGGGAGACAGTGCCCTGGGTTTACTTTTCAAATGACTGCTAATTTCATGGTTTTAGTCTGACAAGGAGCAGGTTCCCTGAATGACAGTTCACAGCATCCAAGCATTTCCCAGCTGCTCATGGGCTGCTTCCTCAGTGCTCCATGCCACCCTGGAGAATGTTGGCTGCTGTGCCAGAGGGAGCTCCTTGCTTGCTGCAGGCGCAGCTGAAGGCTTGGGGACATGGGCAGTTTGCCCAGGAGGTGATGGAAGCCAGTGGTTCTGGCTCCCCTCTCCCTGCAGTCAGGGCAACCTTGAAGGGGATTACCCCCCTCCTGTATCCCAAGCCTGGTCTCCCCTCTGTGGCTTGAGTCTGAGCAGGGATCACTGCAGGTATGAGTTGCAGCCCCAGTTCTTTGCCTTTTCAGACAAAGGCATGGCCTTGGGTGCTCTGAATCTTGCTGGTGACTCGAGGGTGTGCCCTGCCCTGCTGCCTGGGGCTTCGAGCTGTCCCCCAAGACTGCTGTTACTGCTCCTTGTCCTTCTTTCACACTCTTCCCCTCCCTCCCTGGCTCTTAGGAAGCTTTCAAATAAATCTTGGCATTTTGAAAAGCTGTTTTCTCCCCCAGCCTTCGTGTCAGCACTGATCAGGGGACAAACAGACGCATTTATAAGAAGAAAATAAAGACTGGGCTCCCACTCAGTGGCATAATGCAAGGGGCCATTCCAGGCATGCTGGGGATGCTGCAGGGATTCTTTACTGGACAAAGAGGCAATTGATGAACTAGGTCATGGAGAGAGGAGATGGTGCATGGGAAAAGCACTGAACAGAAAAGCCTCTGAAAAGGAAAACGTTCCCTGTGGAAGAGGCAGCCCCAGGCAGCTTGTCTTGCCTGAGACCTGTGCCCATGTCACTCTGCAGGCAGGAGGGGCTCCAAGGTGGATCCAAGGGATCAGGGCACTGGCGGGTGTGCTGCTCTGCCCCTCTTTCTGTGGCTACTGAGGGGTGCTAAAGTGGAGGGAGATGCTTTGAGATCCTGTGGAGTGTCTGGTGGCCAGAGCAGCAGCTGAGGGTACTCACCACAGCTCTGCCATGAGTGACTGGCTCTCGGGGGTGAGTCTGTGGCTTGCTGCATTACTGTTTTGCCATCTGCACAACAGGAGAGGGCAAACCTATGTCCCAGGATTGGGGACAGGCGTGGGTAAACCCTGAGAGTGCACCCTCAAAGATGGATCCGATGCTAAGGGTGATTTGACGTTACTTCTCCATGTTTCATTGGCAGCTGGCATCAGTAGGATCTGTCATACCCTGTCAGTGTCTCCTTATGTCCTGTCCAATTGTGCAGGAAGTCTTGCTGACTGAGTATGAAGCACTACTTGCTTGTGAGCTGCAGTACCTCCTGTGCCTGCCCTCCTGCTCTGAAGTCCTGAATGCTAAATCATGGCCTTCTGTCCTGGTTTGAATTAGAACGGAACTAATTCTCTCTTGTTTCCAGCTCAGTCTCTTTTAAGTAACTGCACTTTCTGAGTTAGTGGCGGATTTTCACATTCTCTGCTTCTAGCAGTGATAATGCTTGATGCTTACAGTTACTGCCAAATTGATGTGCAGAAAGGCTTTTGCTTATACTTGCTCCTGTGTAGACCAAGGTCGCTGCTAAATCCTGTGCATCATCTTGAAGGTGCAGTAAGTAAGAGGTGGCACCTCTGGGGAGGAGCAGCCAGGACAGGTGACCCCCAAGCTGACCAGCAAGGGATTCCATCCTATATATGTCAAATTTGATGTAAAGCTGAGGGCTCATGATGGTCAGTCTGCCTTCTTCAATGGCTGGCATCCAAGGAAGATTCTGTCTTGTCCATTCTGCCTTTGATCCTAATCCCTGTGTTCCTGAATCCAGTTCCCATTTATCGTTGAGTCCAGTCTGGGACTTCCTCAGTGCCTGCTCCACAGCATCAGTGGTGACCCTGAAATGTAATTGCCATCAGGGTGTTGGGTTCGATGCTGGCTTTATATATGTTTTTAGATATTACATTTCATTATTATTTTCATTAGAGCTGCTTTAGTTTCCTTTTCCAATCCATAAGTCTCTCTCCCTTATTCCCTTTGGGAAGGGAGAGGCGTTAATAGAGAGCATCTGTCATTTATTTAGTGGTTGACCCAACACTAATCCTTGACACCTTGGGCAATCAAAGCCCTTTGCAGCACCCTGCCACCAGCTTGTGCTGGTGCCTTGCCCTGCTGCGTCTGTGCCCCAAGCCCTGCCAAAGCTGGGCTGTTTTGCACACCAGAGAGAGAAATCCTTGCAAAATCTGGATGAACCATCCCCGTGGGAAGCTATTGCCTTCAGTGACACAACCAGAGCAGGGCAGCTTTAGTAGCACTGAGTGTGATTGATGTGACTTTTGTCCCCTTCTGCACGAACCTCTTCCCTTGTGCCAGTCATGGCACCTGGGAGGGGGACAGGCATAACTGTGTTTCGGAGGGTGCTGGATGGCTGTCAGGAGCAGTATCTGTCCCAAGGCACAACCCTCCAGGCAGGTCCCTGCAGCTGTGTCCCATCATGGACTGTTCCTTCTTTGCCTGTCCTTAGGTCAGAGCAGGAGTAAAGCTGTGGCCCTGTAACCCCTTTCACGTGCCCTGCCTTATCTGAGTGCTCCTCACTGATCACAGCCATGGGCACCCCTGTTGATGAGCAGTGCTGGGACTTGGCTCCTGCAGGGTTTGCCACACAGTCCGGTAGAAGCGCCCATGTGTCATGTTGGTTTTTCTGGGACTGGGTCCCTGCAGCCTACGTAGGACTGTCTGTGGTGGCACCTTTGGGATGTCTGCTTTCAGAAGCTGTTCCTCCGCATTGCAGCTTCTGAGTCTTGGCCTGGAGCTTGCCTGCTGTTGGCATCAGGGATCCCTGCCCTGCTTGGTACTGTCTGCCTGGCTGACCCACATCCCAGCCCTTAGCTCTTCCTGAATCCCTGCCCCGATTAGCCCTTCTTAGCCCTGCCACCACATCTGTCCCTGTTTGGCAACTCTCTTTTTGGGTCTTGGCTGGACTGTGGGTAGGTGGCTGATGCAAATATTTTAAGCACATCTCAGTGCAGATTTTTCCTTGCCCTTTAGAAGCAAGGTAGTCATGAAATAATCCATGCAACCAAGGGATGCTGATACAGCTTTCTGCTTAGTGCGAGGCCTAGGATGGAAACTTAGGGAGGGCAGAGCTTGCTTTTGCTTCAGCTGGAAGCCTTGAAGAGTTACTTTTTGTTGGACATTGTCTGGGTCTGGCAGCTGGCAGCTTGCCCTGGGACTCAGAGCACTGGAAGGTGCTCAGACAGCTTTGTAGTGTACCAACGGTTGTTTACAATTACCCAGAAGTAGGTGCCTTATTCACCTCTCTCAGGGTGCCAGAAGCTCATTTTCCACTGAATTTGCCTCCTCTGCATTTTTGGAAGCAGCTCGAGACAAGTGATGCGTGAGGAGGGGAAGGATGGCATACAGCTTTGAGGGAAGGAGAGCAGACGGGATTGAAGAGGGAAGTATGAGAATAAGAGCAGTACAAAACAAAGACAATTTAGCAGAGGCACTTGGGGCTTGGAGTCAAACTTGGGATACACAAACAGGAGGAGGGTTGCTGGAGCATTTCCTTTTTCTGTGATTCTTTAGGGCTTACAAGGAACTGTTGGCACCTGCCAAGTGAGGACCCTTTTAAAATTGTTTCCTGCTAGCACCCTCAACCCATGAGACTCTGTAATAGTAGCTAAGCCCTGTCTAGAGCTCTGGGCTAAGGATCTGGCATTAGTATGTGGCATGTGACCTGTACTAGAAGCCCAATTTAGACATAGTGGCTTTTAACCCAGCATAAGCTGGCTGAGTTAGACCAAGTCCCCTCGACTTTTCCTGGGCTGCACTATCATGGTGTTTAAGGTGCTGCATCCTCTCTATCGTAAACCTTTAGAAGGTGTAAGTGAATATATGCTAATCTGACATCTTTAAATCCTAGTCTAAAGAAGTCTGAATACAACCTGCATAAGGAATGCCTAAGCCCAGGCTGACCTATCGAGGAGTTGCTGCCCATGGCTGCTTCCCAGCGCACGGTGTGCTGCAGGATGCATCATCTCAGTGCCTCATCTCCTCTCCCTGGGTTCCTGAGGCTTTGTTCAGACCTAGTCTCTAGTGCAGGTATTTGTTTGATGTCCAGATGCCGCTGTTGGCTTACTGTGAAATACACTGTGTTTTAGCTGCTGCCCCTGTGATGTGCGAGGCAGGGCTGGTCTCACCGGAGCCCTCCAGCCCTATGCAGTACTCTGGTGAGTCGTCTGACACCTACTACCATGTGGACCGCTGGCAGAGGCTGCGCACAGCTGTCAGGAAGCTGGAGTTCTGGGAGAATTTCAACGCCGAGCTGATAGGCAGCGGCTTCTTCTCCAAGGTCTACAAGGTAAACTGACATGCAGGCAGCCTGTGACCTGTGTGAGTGCAGTTGAGCAGCTGCTAAAGCTGTGTAGATGATGCCTCACCTGAGGAATGTGTCCCCGAGCTTACTTCGTCATCTTCATCCTTCCCAGCTCACTCTGGGTTGGATGGGGTGAGGGAGGAAAAGACATCCCCCTCTGTGCACATAGCACATCACCTTTGATGCACATCTCTCCTTCCATAGTGAAAAAGGAGATGGGAAGACTTGATCACTCAATGTTCATTGATACTGTTATCTAGCCATAGAACAGGTTTGCTGGGGACCTAAACTGGGTATTGGATGAGATTAGGGAGTATTTATGTTCTGTGCAGGTTCTGTTGTCAAAACTGTAGCAAAATATAGAGAAAATAATGTAAAATGAAGTTGATGCACATGTCTCCCAGAATACCTGCCACCCATTCCCCATGGAGATGCCAGTGCTGTCACCCCTCTCTGGCTGCTGCCCTGTGTTACGATGGTGTTGGGGAAGAGCAGGGGAATATCCAGCCAAAGGTCTATGGCAGCTCTTGGCAGACTGGAGCAATACATGACAAATATATCTCCCCTACACAGCTTCCCTTTAGTTAGTGCTTTTCCCACCTACGCAGCTTGCTGTTGCTATTGCTTTCCTTTATCTAGCAGATTTTCATAGTAACAGTTGCTGTTTCTTCCGTGCATGACATTTTCCTCCTGCCCTTGCGGTGAATGAAATTCCAGCAGTAGGCAGGCTGGAGACATGTGTCTTGAATGAAAATGAAATAACTTCTTGAAGTAGAAGCAGAAGAAGAAAAAAAAAAAAAAAGTTTGAATGAAATGCTATGGGTCAAATAGTCAGAAAACAGTGTAGGAGGACTTGGGACAAGGGCAGTCCTTTGTGGGGGCTTGACAATTGTCTGGGGATTTGAGTGTGACCATAACCAAGTGCTCTGATGACTTGTGGTGCTCTTGGGTCAGCCAGTCCCAGATGTGGACTCGTAGCCCTGAGCAGCAACACTCCCACCCTGAAGCATCACTGGCAGTGGTCCTTTGAAGCTCTTTTTCAACAGATGTTGTCTTCCAAAGTGCTCCTGCAGCAGGGGCATAGACTCCCCAGAATTCTGGCACTGCCTTCACTGGCGGACTGTTGCTTTTGCCAGCTTTTGTCCTTCTGTTAAGCCCATTCTCGGGAGCTGTTATATGGGAATTGACTGAGGAAGGAGGATACACTTCATTCTACTTGGTGACTTGGACTCAAGAGGTCTGGCACAGCCTTCTGCTCTGTGGGTTATGTATTGCGTGACCTGGGCACAAGGTATTTTCCCTCTTTCTCTGCCTTAGTTTTCTCATGTGCAATAGGGCACTATTCAAGTATGAATTCCAGAGTCTTCCAGATTTCAGCTGCTCCCTGCATTCTGTTCTGGGCATAAGGGCACTCACATTCTTTGGGCAAAGGTGATTGATAGCGTCTCTTACATTTATATCTGTGCAATTACAGTTAATAATCAGTTACATCTGATTAGTGACCCACAGTCTGTGGTTATGAAGTCTCATCAGGTGAGGGTGTCAGAACCCTGGCTTCCTTATGACCTGATCTTGATCAGAGGCAGAGTTATTGTAGTAATAACATCAACTATCAGATTGCATCCCTTCAGAAAGGAAGCAGCAGTTCACATTGTTCCCAAGACAGTTAGTTTTGTGACCCTGATTATAATGAACCTTTCTCTCCTTGCAGTCCAGTGAGGTCTTACATGCAGCTCTTTGTTCTCCTCATGTGGTCTAGTAACTGTATCTAGAAAGCGACCAACACATGGAGCAATGGGTGACACTTTGGGACTCAGAGTGCTGCTCTTAATCCAGCACATGCTGTGTCTAAACTCTTTTTCCTTTAAAAGAAGCAAAACAGCATAAACCTCAAAATGAGCGAAAATTAAACAAGTGGCTGGATTCTCTGCTATCCCTGGAGTAGCTGTCAGGACATCAGTGTGGGTCATACCTGCTACATGAGTCTTCTTAAAACCGGGGTTAATTGAGGATGGAAATAAATGTTAAAAGCACCATGGTACTCTGATGCAGTCTGGAAACTGCTATTGGGATCATCAACCCGGATAACATGAGCTGCAGTGCAGGGGCCCTGGGGATGGTCCTGTCAGGGCTGAGAGCCAGGTGACCCATCAATGTCCTGCAGCCTCTATGAAACCCCTGCATTCAGTACTGCCCAAACCTGGGGCTCCCCACAGTAGACAGCAAATTTCCTCTTGAAAATGCCTGCTTGGTCTATTTAGTGTTGTAAGGTGGGGGGAAAGTGTTTTGTTTTCTGTTCTTTAGCACCCAGTATCCCTGCCTGGGGGATGCCCAAATGAAATGTCTGGTGGTAATCCATAGCAGAGGTTCAAGTTAGCATGTGACTGTAAAGCAGACACAGGTCCTCTGTCCTGGGATGTTTGGGAGACACAAAGTGGCTCTGCGCTTTCTTTGTTGTGTCTGTCTGGCAGAGCCTGGGTGGAGGGGGGCTGGCCATGGACAGAGGTGCAGGAGGAATTGGGAATGAGGAATGTGTCCATTAACCTTGTGCGGTGATCAGATGCAGGTAGGAAGGAGGAGTGGAGATGTGGGGCAAGCTGCATTTGGGAAGGGACATTGAGTGCAAGGCATTGGAGGGAAGAGGACCAGATCTGTGGTAAGCCAGTATAGGCTGAGAACCTGCTCCAGCCCAAGGAACACCCAAATTTTGACAGAGATAATGTTATGATGTGTTGGGACAGGAGTGACCTAGCTGGCCCCAGACACCCAGGTGGGTGTTACTGGAGTTGAGCTTATGCCCAAGGGACAGCACCTTGCATTTCTGCAAATGACTGCGCAAAGCTCTGGGCAGCAGGGAAATGACATCCAGGCCTTTGGCTGGGAAAGGATGCTGTTGTCCAGAGGGGCTGGCAGACCTCTGGAAATAAAGAAATGTCTTGCTCCAACCTTGGCTCCAGGTGACCCAGAATGCTGCTTGTAAAGTGATGGTGGTGAAGATCTACAAGAATGATGTGGACCAAGAGGTGATTGTGCGTGAGATCAGCCTACTGCAGAAGTTGTCCCACCCCAACATTGTCAGGTGGGCACGTCTTTCAACAGTGAGCAATGGGCACTGGCAGAGGCTGGAACTGGCATGGTGTCTCTAAGGCAGTTCTGCAGTGAGGGACTGAGTGAGGGATTGGGGATTGAGCTGAACCTTGATGGTTTTTTTTCTTTGTCTTTTTTTTTTTTTTTTTTTTTTTTTTTTTTTTTTTTTTGGTGTGTTCTGCTTAGGTACCTTGGGATATGTGTGAAGGATGAAAAGCTGTACCCCATTCTGGAGGTAAAGGTTTCTTGCTTGTGTGTGCTGTTGGCAGGCAAGGACCCTATGGTTCTTAGGCAAGAAGGATGGCAGATATCCTGTATCTACACCTCTCTGACTCCTGTGCCTGTGAACCGCTCTGGACTAGCACAATTGCCTTGGAGGGGCTTTTGGTCCTTTCTGCCCCACAGATGGTCACAGCTGGAGTGGGACACAGTCTCTGCGGGGCCGTGAGATTCAGGCAGGATAGACAAAAAGTGTTTCAAGTTGACTTGGTGTCAGCTATGGCCCAGAATGGGCCAGCTGGCAGGGAGAAGAGGAGCAGGGATGGAGGGCAGGAGTAGAAAGTAAAGCAGACAGAGAGTGGCAGGATCTGCTGCGTGGCTTTGGAATGGTGATGTGGTCTAACTGTAAAGCCTGGGCTGGTACAAGGGAAGTGTCACCTTGTTCCTATGCTGTCAGTGGCAGAAGGTTTTCACTGCACTGCTGCCGGGCTTTTTGCCTCTAGTAGCTGCCCCCAGTGAGGGCCATGGCTGGTTTATACAGCCACTGCTGCAGGAGGGCCTGGAGACCGGCACTGACCTGCCTGCCAGGAGGGGTATTTGCACCATACCACACACAGAGGCCCCTTCATGCAGTGGCATTCCCAGCCTAAAGGAGGGGCTCCTGGGTTGGCAAGGGAGGGGTTAGCACCAGGGAAGCTGCAGCACAGCTTGTGCCTGGCTGCTCAGCCAGCTTTTTGTCTCTGTTCACAGTATGTGAATGGGGGTTGCCTGGAGGAGCTTCTGGCCAGCAATGACATTGCTTTGACATGGAAGGAAAAAGTGGACTTAGCATCTGACATCACCAGAGGCATGATCTATCTGCACTCCAAGAATATCTATCACCGGGATCTCAACTCCAAGGTACGCAGCTGGCAAGGGGACATCAGCCCCAGCCTGCTGAAGGGGACTGTGTTAGGGGACCTCACAGGGACCCATCAGGTCTGTAACCAGGAGGCCTCAGGCCTCATGCTGGTCCTCTGCTCCATGCTAACCCCTCTGCAGGCAAGGAAGCTTTCTTGATAAAACCTGTCATTGCATTACATTCATTGCTTGCCAAGAATGAGACCCAGAGAGAGATAAAAATATATTGTGCCTACGCTGTTGCTGTCAGAAAAGAAACCAGATGGAAGTGTGTGCAGGGCTTTATTTGCCTACAGTTGCTGGACAAGCTGTGCCAGATTTAGAGATTCCCTTTCCTACTCACAGGAAGGAGGAAGCTGTTGCAAACAGGAGCTGGTCATGAGCTGTGGGAGCAAATGCCATGTGAGATGGTCCCTGTCTGTGTGCAGAGCACCAGCAGAGCTCAGGGCATGTGTTTCTCCTCACTCAGGTTGTGGAAAGTTGTTCTTCCTTGAGCCAGAAAGTCCAGGCAACCAATTTTAGGATGGTCACCTCCATGAGTTTCACTCCCTGGCAGTGTGCCACGTGTGAAGACTGGCATCTAGAGGCAGGCTTTGGGTGTAATGCAAATGCACATGTTGTTCCTGATGTGTTTGCCCTCTGGCTGGGAGGCTGCTTTCCTGGGTGTGGGCTCACGCTGCTTGATGGTGGGCAGGAACAGCACTGAGGCTTTGCCATTCTCAGGTTGTCCATGGGGACAGGCTTTGACATGGCTCTTCCTCTGCCAATGGTATGGCAGCAGGAACATGATGGGGCAGTGCCTCTCGGGCAAAACTGTGGAAACCTGAGGTGGATCTGCAGTGTGTCCATGGTATCACGGGGAAGTTGAGCTTAGGGTTGGCTACGAGCCTAGACCATACCTGTGTCAGCTGACACCAGAGGCTGGCTTGGTGATTCATGGAAATGGAGCCTGCAAGTCCTTGCAGTAGATGCTGGATAGGTAGTGGTGTACCTCTTACAAGCTATTCCTGTGAGCTTTTTATGGGAAACCTGAAATATTGATGAAGGTTGGCAGTGGTGAAGTCAGTCAAGCATTACAGTCTTCAGACACATCAGCACAGGAGTGAAACTCACTTTTGTAATTTTGTTTACTTGGCTCAGTTACTAACAATTGCAAATACCAGGCAAGGGCAAGGCAAGAGCCTGGTTCACCCTGACTACAAGTTTCTTGGCCAGTGTGCTCTGAGATGTAATTTCCTATTTGGTGGTGATTGATTTGCTCAGGAGCTTTCTAGATCTGCTTGTGGAAAGTGCTGGTGATCCCTGCCTGTCCCTTCTGTCTCACTGTGGTGGTTCAACCCTGAAAGTAGTTCATCTTTCTGCAGAGCAATATAGGAAACCTGAAGTGATGGTGGCTAGTTGTAAGTGATAGCCATCTGGAGGAGATACCTGTTGTTTCTTCTAGTTCCCTGGGAACAGATGCCAAGGAGGAAATCCTGCGGAACTGAACAGGCTGAAACCACAGGAGTTGTGAGAAACCTAAAGATAATTTTATAGCAGTTGCTCCAGAAAGCTGTGTTTGGCATGTGTAGCCATGGGCAGTGAGAAGGGCTGTGGCCTTCAGCTGAACGGTGAAGAAGGTCAACATGCACATTTCAAGGTCTCTTCAGATAAGAGGATGTGGGTCATCACGTTTGCTGAACAGCTTCAAAGGACTTTTCCTGGCTTCAGTTGTGATCGGTCTATCCCTAATCTGCCCTTCACATTCCATGTGTGCTGCCAGGTTGCAGGTCTTTGGCCAGGGGAGAGCCCATAACGGTGAGGTGGGTCCGAGGGCCAGCGAGGTGCCGCTCGGTGAAGTGTCCAGGCCCTTCCTCACCAGGTGTCTCATGCTGTTCCCCATGGGCTCCTTTCAGAACTGCCTCATTCGAGTGACAACACGAGGCCGTGAGGCACTGGTGACTGACTTTGGGCTGGCCAGGGAGGTGGTGGAGCTGCCTGTGAAGGATGTGGAGAGGAAGCTGTCTCTGGTGGGCTCTGCATTCTGGATGGCTCCTGAGATGCTGCGGGGAGAGCCCTATGACCGGAAGGTATGGCAGTGCTTCCTAGCTTCTTGTTCATCCTCAGAGCTCCTGAGTAAACATGGGAGAAGTCTCCTCTGCTTGCTGCTGACATCTTCCAACAGCAGAACATCCTTCCCTCCTTTCCTGGGAAATGCTGCCCTGCTACCTAGACCTTTGCTCAGTAATGCTCTGCTTAGCAACTTGGAAGTGTCTTATGTGGCCTTGTTAAGTTAAAATTTTAGGGAAATGGATTGGGCAAACACAGTGAACCCTCTCTGAGAAAAATAATTGATGAGTTACAGCCCAATAAGCCTGTTGCAGGATCTGTGGGGAGTGTCAGAGCTATAGTAGAAGCACCAGACACATTGAAAAAGAGCACAGGGTCAGGTTTCCCAAAGATAAGACTGGACTCCAGATGGAGCTGTGGGGTTTCTTGGTGGGTTCAGAAGCCCCAGAAAAGTTTAGTGATTTGCTGCCTCCATCTCCAGTAGGCTTTTTTTTGATGGGCTTTTGTTGTAACTAATGGAAAGACTTTGACATAGGTACTTCTTTTTCTCATGCTTTGCTTCTGTGGATGCCCTGTCCCACCTCCTGCTCTCCTACCCCTCCTGCAGGTTGATGTGTTTTCCTTTGGCATTGTCCTCTGTGAAATCCTGGGCAGGATCCCAGCTGACCCCGAAGTGCTTCCCAGGACACAGGTAATGATACCTGGCAGCCAAATCTAACAGTGTGTTCTCCATAGTATGAGGTTGAGGCTTCTCTCTGGACAAGACAGACCCATACACAGATGTATGTGTTCACACTCAGATTTCTCTCTGCAGGTTTTTCCATGAGAATTTCCAATCTCTAAATTTTCAGTGCACAAAAGTTTAGTGAATCTCTAGTTTCAAAACTTTTGTTGCGTTAACAATTTGAGACGAAGAACTTCTGTTTAAAGACCTTAATTCCAAATGCTTCATTTCACTTTGACATTTCAGCTTCTCCATTGAAGCAGCAGGTTAAACACAACTTTTATCACACATGTTTATTTTCAATTGCATTTCAGTTAATACACAGTTCATGTAGAAACAGTGGGCTTCCCTGAAAACTTGGCCTTTTTTGTTCGAACATTTGCAAAATTTCCCTTCCATAAAGTGGGAAGGGAAAGTTTATCCTGAACAGTGATGAAAAATCCAGCAGGAAAATAGGAAATTGCTGCTTTCAAAGGAGCAATGCAAAGAACCTGCAGTGACCAGGGATTATTCCTTATTTCTGAGATACTGAACAGGAACTAACGCTCTGTGTTCACAAGATGAAGGAGAATTGCATAGACTCTGAAGTCTGGAGGGACAAAGCTGTAGTTATGGGAACAGCTGGCTGGACCCCTTCATCTCTCAGTTACTTTTGGAAAACCAGATTATCTCCAGTTCCTGTCCTCAGCAGCCACTGCTCAGCACCTGGTGCTGATTCCTCTACTGGTTTCCACTTTTGTGGCTCTTGTTGCCTTAGTCAGAGCTTTTCCAGAAGACACCTACTGCCCAGCGGGGATAGCACAGAGCAAGCAGAAGGATGCTGCTGTCCCCCAGCACTGCTAATGATTTACCATCTGTGCACACCTGCCCCGGTACCTTTTCGTAGCCATCAGTAAAATAGTTGTGATGGAGCTTTAAACCATGAATATTTTGTCCTTTAACACCTTGAGAAGGATGAAGAGCTGAAGTATTTTAATTGAATTGTAGAATAGAATCATAGAATAGTTTTGGCTGGAAGAGACCTTCAAGATCATCAAGTCCAACCTTACTCCCAGTCCTATCAAAAACCAATAAACCATGTTCCTCAGCACAACATCTACCTGGCTTTTAAACACCTCCAGGGATGGTGACTCCGCCACCTCCCTGGGCAGCCCATTCCAGTGCCTGACAACCCTTTCTGGAAAGAAATGCGTCCTGAGATCCAGCCTGAACCTCCCCTGGGTCAACTTCAGGCCATTTCCTCTTGTTCTGTCACTTGTCACCAGGGAGAACAGAC